>QLPG01019716.1:7606-28135 GCA_003314385.1 Gomphus sp. MG54 | reverse complement strand
TTTCGACAACACCCTTCGGCAGTCCCGAAGTCCGTCAGAATCCGGCTCCTGACAGAATGTGGGACAACAAGGTATGCAGAGCATGTGGTTATTGTCCACAACGAATAAAATTAGAATAAGAAATGTAGGATGGGAATAAAACAATAAAGGACAGAATAATAGGATGTGCCCTAGTACAATAGGAAATGCCCGATTGTAAAACAAGGCTATAACCGAGGATAACACAAGGGCAGGAAGTCCCGAGGTGAGGCGGACCGAGGAGTGAGGAGTAGGCGTGGAAATGAGGGGTGTGACTGATATGTGCATCTGGCTGAGGACGACTCATTGAATGGTTCGTACTTGGTTACTAATGGAGTATTTTAGTTCGGTACTGCCGAGTTATTGGATCCTCGGTACGTGTACTTGACACCCATGGAAAAAGACATACATCCAATCGCTTTCCACTCTCAAACATTCACACCACCAGAACTGAACTACGACGTGCACGATAAGGAGCTGCTCACAATCTACAAGGCCTTCAAAACTTGGCGACACTACCTGGAAGGGTCCCCCAACCCTGTTGACCTAGTCACGGACCATAAAAACCTGGAGGACTTCTCAATGACCAAGCTCCTCACCCGCTGACAGGTCCATTGGTCAGAATACCTCTCACAGTTCAACATGACCATCTGCTTCCACCCCAGACACCTCAGAGCCACACCGGATGCACTGACTAGACGATGGGATGTCTACCCAAAGGAGGGAAGAAACAGCTACCCCACAGTCAACCCCCACAACCTTTGACCCATATTCGCCATGGAACAACTAGTTTCATCCCTTCAGGCTACATCACTATACTTCCCTATGCTCCGAGCAGTCATGATAATGGATATGGAACAGCTTCACAATGACATCTGGACAGCAACCTGGAGCGATGTGGAAACATCAGGAAAGTTTGACAACCCCAATGGGAAATGGTCATCCTTACCAGATGGCCTCCTCCTCCTTAACCAATGCATCTACATGCCTGACAGCGGAGATCTTCGTCTATGGGTCCTACAAAGCAAACACAACCACCCCATTTCTGGACACTTCAGGCAAAACCGAATACTAGACCTCATTAGACAGGAATACATCTGGCCCAAACTCTGAAAAACTATCAAGTCCTACATCAAATCCTGCACAAGATGCATGCATGCCAAATCACAAAGACATCGACCATACGGCCTTTTGAAGCAGCTACCAGTCCCCACACAACCGTGGAACTCCATCTCAATGGACTTCATTGAAAAGCTACCCCTGTCAGCCAGTTTTGACTCCATCCTCATCATCGTGGACCGACTCACTAAATAGTCCATCTTCATCCCCACCCACGACACCATCACGGCCCCCATCCTGGCCAAATTGTTTATGCTCCATGTGTTCTCCAAACACGGGGTGCCGTCACATGTCACCTCAGACCGTGGAACAGAGTTCGTATCCTCCTTCTTCAGGTCCCTAGGAAAGGCCCTAGATATGAAACTACACTTCACCTCCAGCTACCATCTGGAGGGCAATGGCCAGATGGAATGAATTGTTGTGACGAAATATTATTGAGTGGCATTGTATACATTTTCTACACTAAAGCTGCAATATCTCCCCCAATCACTCCCAGATCAATGTGCAACTCTGCACCGAGGTTCTATACATCACAAGGAACCTGTACGAATATTTACAGGAATTTAGGGAAATATTTTGTGTAATTCTATGTACCCGGCCTCATACCTAGCTAGCCCCATGATCCGGAAGAGTAGTTATTGAATGAGATACAGAAGGGGAAGCAGGGAAACGAATAGGAGGACATACAGGGGATATAGGGGAATGCACTCACATGCAGAGGAATGAGAGATAGTGAATCCGGGGTGCATATATGCTGCCACCGAGGACAGCTGACAGAAAGACAGGAGGAGAGGACATGGGACATGGCTCAGGAAGGAGATATTTGTTGCGCACAAGAAGGGAACAAAGGGAGAAGCACTTATATTCAATTGGCACCACTGACAGGTGTCATATCTCAATGAAGATTCCATCGGGGCAGTCCACAATGGGCCGGCCCTGCATATGCTCCACAGTTTTCACTAACTATGGATCATAGTGATATATTTGTATAAAGCTACTATAGTTACAAGGAATTAATAGAGACGAAGAAAACAATATTTTCATCCCTCATTACTAGCCACTAGGTTATACTTGAAATCCATCACTCGCGCTGAACCGAAGGTTAAGCGCCGAGTGCTCACCTACCTATCTAGGAGTAGAACCACAGTTACTTGTCGTACAGTCAAGCCAGGTTGCAGCTGGGTTCCCCACATCATATACTATTATATTATACATCTAAACATTAAAGTTTCTCTTGTGGGAGAACCACAACTTGCTCAACCGGTGCTTTGGCACCCAGACCAGTTCCCCGGAACGGCGCCTAAGCAGTGGTGAAACCCGGGACTTAGCCTAGGGTAGATCATCAATAGCACAATATATTCTCTATCGATAAATACAATAAAAATCATAGTAAAATCCAGGGACTCATTATCCTATTTTTAGTATCGACTCTCCGATATTCTAGCGCGGGAAACCCCAAGGAAACCTAGTTTACAACTCCAAACAGCATGAATGAACTAAACCCTGGAGCAGTACCTCTGGGTATACTGCAGTTAACAGCAGGACAACTGGGCAGACCTCCTCCCGATTGCAGAGTTTGCCTACAACAACACCCCCAACACCACGACCGGTATCTCTCCCTTCTTTGCCAATAAGGGTTACCACCTGGACATCACCTTCTACCCTGAATGAGACCTAGCTTCCTCCAGGGCACACGACTGCGCGGTAAACCTAGATGAGCTACACTATAAGGGCAACCTAAGCAGGTGTTCTACCCTTGGGCGGCACACTTGCAAAGGGGGATCCAAAGATTTAGTATGATACCTAATACATGGTAACTAGCCTACCTGGTGAAGGGGGATCCAAAGAGAAAACTCTAGGGAGCCCTTCGCCCACTGACTACTGTATATAAGTATCATTGCCATGGCGCTCCATGCCATACCAGGCACCACCCTCCATACCAACCGGGAAGTTCTGCCAGGGCCTCGACACTGGGAACAAACAATGAATAGGGGGCCAATGGTTATGGTCGACACTTCTGAAGGGTACTCGCCTATAGTGATGATTGTTTGGTATGCGGCATGTTTGGTACTGCCATGAGTGGACCGAGCAGATCATGGTTGGCAGGTGTGGAATCCAGGTGAGGCGATACCAGTCGGGATTCATGATCAGGGGTTCCCCTGACATATACCAAGAACTCTGTGAAAACATAGCTGCTGCCCAACAATGATATGCCACCTCCGCAGATCGATGCCATGCCCAAGCACCAGAAATCAGGATTGGAGATCGAGTCTTCCTCAAGTCGGACAACATCCAGACCATGAGACCATCCCAGAAATTATCCGAGAAATACCTAGGCCCTTATGAAGTCATAGCTCAAGTGGGACTGGTGTCCTACACCCTCTGTCTCCTGAAAAACATGTAGTCGATCCACCCTGTCTTCCATGTATCCATGTTAGAACCATCAACCCCCAACACCTTCCCTGATTGAATGATTCCTCCCCAACCACCAGTCGAAATTGACGGGGAGCCGGAATACAAAATAGCAGAAATCCTAGATTCAAAGGTCGACTGATGCCACGGCTGTCAACTCAGATACCTAGTCAGGTGGGCCAGGTACAAAGGAACGGAGGAAGAAACCTTTTGGCTTCCCACAACGGAGTTGGCACACACCATGGAAGTAGTCTCCAACTTTCACCATGCATACCCACTCAAACCGGGCCTGTAAAGGAAAACACTACCGGCCAGACACCATAACCTATTGAACAATAAAAGCCATTTAATCATTCGAGCTAGATGCATACTAGAGGACAGGACCCTCAGACACTTCACTATCATTAGGAACCATGGATCCTGCTGGCAGCATGCCCGACTGTCAAGTACACATACCGAGGTTCCAGTTATTTGGCAGTGCCGACTGAGCAACCATTCTATGTCCACGTACAAATTGTCCACACCACATGCATGTCACTTGGTACACCATTCTTGGCTCAGCACATCCACACCATCTGCCTGTTCCTTGATCCGTTTTACCTTGGGACTTCCTGTCCTTGTTCTATCTTTGTGCACAACCCTTGTTTTATAGTCATGCACTCTCTATTGTCCTATCCTTGACCCATTCCCTATTATTCTATTGTTTATTGTTTTATCCCGGTTTACATTCCTTGTTCTAATTTTACTCATTGTAGACAATAACCACATGCTCTGCATACCTTGTTGTTCTACATTCCTTGTTCCACATGTCACTTCTTAACCTATATAAGTTGGACATGCATGTACATATTTCCTCATTCTGGGTATTGACTAGGCTCAGGCCCTTCTACCTTCTTCCCCTCTGTGAAGTCCTGGACTCAGGCCGGCATCACCAGCATCCTCCCGAGTATCTGTCTATTGCAAATCGGTCATGCACAGCAAGTAGGGTGCAATGCACGAGTATGTTGAAGCCAACACCACTACTCTTGGCTTGCAGGACTTGGCCATTGTCTGACCCGACAACCTTTGGCAGTACCGAAGTCCATCAGCATCCAACCCCTGACACCGACCCAGACCCCACCCAACCCTCAACTACCGAAGACAAAAGAGACGAAAGACGCACAATCTGTGCCATCTCCTCCAGATAATTTTCCGTCGTCGATGCCAAGACATCCAAGTGACCCCCAGTCGCCTCCAAAGCACCCCAGGACCAGACTGCCTCCTCTTGGACCTGGTCCAGAAGAGCAACAAATGTGGAATTCCAATCGAAAGCACCTGGATCCTCTGGCTCTGACAGCAGTCTGCCAGATATATTGGCAGACATGGTTACAAGTCCCAGGTATGGAGCCTGCTGGGCTAACATCTGGGTTTTGAGGCTATTAAGGAAGGGCTCCCGCTCAGAGCGACCACTGGAGATGCTTCCGGGAGGTTGAGGGATGGGGACTTGACCAGGCCCTACGAAAAGAAGAAGAGGTTACCTAGGGAGAGGAAGGGCTAAGGAACCCACATACTGGAAGGAAAATCATATCTGGCAGCGCAGGCCCGAAGGATTACCAGGTCATCCTCAATACTCCTCAGATGCCGCATGGCTCTTTCCAGGTCCGCTTAGGAAACCACCGGGACCCCCCATTTAGGAAAGATCAGGAGGAAGCCCCAGAACTTTCCGGCTGTTACAAACTTGTGTCATCCATTAGGGGAAGCCTACCAGCCCTAAGGAACCCCCTTTTATAGGCAAATGGATACCAGTGCCTACAAGCTACAAGGCGCCCACAAATACACCCACAATCATATCTGCCTTAATCACCGCTCCAACAGACACAGGACCTCGAGGGCTCAGCCCTGAAGGGGGGATACTGTTATGAACTGACTCCGACCACTCCCCAGAACAGACTTTCTGCGACCCAATTGGAAAACCATGACTCCCAATCCCGACACTTTCCACAACTCCAGAAATCAAGGTTCCATATACAAACAAACTTAAGATCATCGTGTACCTCGCCCCTTGTTCTCACCCCCCATTAGCCCCCTTGTATTTTTCCGCCCCCTTGTTCTTACTCAGCATGAGATAGTACAAAGATAGATACATGTATATAAGACACTAGTCAACTGGACTATTTGCCAGTACAAATATCAAATTAGTTCTGCGTCATAGTTCCGATTCAGTTCTGGTAACTTTCCGACTTTCTGAAATTAGGGACAGACGATCAAGGAGGGTGCAACACATAAGTTGAAGCCAGTCCCTATGACCTCACACCACTTGAACAACTAGTCAATCTACCTAAAACAGTGAATAGTCCGAAGCCCCGGTGCTTCCATCCTTCCACAATTCCATCCAAACCGACCTCCGATTCCCAAATACTCTGGGATAAGGACTTCCGGAGACCTATTGGATATTTCGGAAACAATCTAGAAGCACCATCTAAGCGCCTAACATGCGATCTTAATACCACACCTGTACATGTGTGCATACAGTGCATACGGTGCATGCATGACACCACAGGTTGGTCCAACCTGTGCCATTCCCTAGTCCAAGCACGGCTATAAATGTTGTGATCAGATGAGTATTCATGTCAAGCTTCAGGAATGCTGAGGTATCGGACGGGAATGGCCAAGTCCTACAGGCCGGAAGTAGTGGCTTTGGCTTCAACGTACTCATGCATTGTGCCCTACTCTCTGTGCATGCCACTGATTTGCAACAGACAGGATACTTAGGAGGATGCCGATAATACCGGCCTGAGTAGAGGACTTAAACAGAGGAGGAGAAGGTAGCAGGGCCTAAGCCTAGTCGATACCCAGAATGAGGAAATATGTACATGCATGCCTTACTTATATAGGGTTAAGAAGCAACATGTGGAATAAGGAATGTGGGACAACAAGGTATGCAGAGCATATGGGAGTATTGTCCACAGCGAGTAAAATTAGAATGGAGGAATGCAAACGGAAATAGAACAATAAAAGATAGAATAATAGGAATGTGGCCAGGGATAGGACAATAGAGAGTGCCAAGCTATAAAACAATGGGGCCATGGCCGAGGATAATACAAGGACAAGAAGTCCCAAGGTAAGGTGGGTTGAGGGATATGGAGCAAATGGTGCAGGATTAATGTATGGTGAGTGGAGTAGAGTATGAGGCATAATTGGCAAGGAATGTAGGTGGTGGATGTGCTGAACTGAGACTGGCATACCAAGTGATGTGCATGTGGCGTGGACACTTGTACATGGACATAGGATGATTGCTCGGTCGGCACTGCTGAATTACTGGGTCTGGGTATGTGTACTTGACAATTCACCCCAGTATATCAGACCCATATAGTTGGTAGACCAAGGGCTCAATGGCACAGATATGGTACATTAGATGGCAGATGGGTTTCATAAGTTATATAGAGGTAAAATATATACAAAATTCATGGTATTATAGCATCACACACCCCATCCATGCACTTGCTAGGTAAGCTATTATACTAGCTGTTGATATTATTGCAGAAAGTAGACTCAAATAGATAAAAAATTTCATTAGGATATTGAAACACTCTAGAACAATTATAGTTACCTCAGTAATACAAACACTGGGAAGATATTTATATAACTACTATAAGGGCAACTCACTTAGGCTCTGTTGGCATTCTTGCTGGGAGCTAGAACCAGCAGGACACCACCCAGCCCTGGCCTTCTCCCTAAGCCTGACAAAGGTGTCCCAGACCCTCTGCCTGTAGATTGAGGGATATGTATTAATGAGATTTAATGTCCCAAAGAACTGCTTTCATTTGGATCTCATTACATCCTTTATATACAATTCAGAAATAATAAATATTATTAATTCTCATACTAATCTTGTGTCTTGGTGCATCATCCATTTCTAAGCCAGATGTCATTACACCCGGGTTCCAAAGGTCTGCTATGGCAGAACTTAGCCGGTCCTTTCCAGCTCATGCATGGTCATATTTGTCAGGGGACTACTGGTTTATCCCCTTTTCTTCATTTTATTCCTTTTATTTCCCTTGTTTTCCTTAATTCCCCTGTCTTATTACTTCCCTAATCATTTCCTTATCTTTCTTCTTTATCTTCATATTGTAGTCCCTCTTCCTTTGTCTCCTTTATCTTCCTTGTTGGCTGTGACAGGTTTGTTATGTCACAATCACCAGCTATATAGTTTCACTGCTTAGGTAAGGTATTCTCACTTCATTCTCTTCTGGATCCCCTTACCAGGTATGCATCAATATTGTACTTAGTCTTCTTTTAATACATATTCACTTCTTGTCAGGAGTCAGATGCTGACGGACTTCGGTACTGCCGAAGGGTGTTGTCGAAAGGTCGGGCGGACTATGGCCAAGTCCTGCAGGCCAAGAGTAGTGGCGTTGGCTTCAACGTACTCGTGCATTGCGCCCTACTTGCCGTACGTGCCACTGTATTTGCGACAGACAGATACTCAGGGGGATGCTTGAAGATGCTGGCCCGAGTCGAGGACTTAACAGAAGAGAAGAAGGTAGAAGGGCCTAAGCCTAGTCGATACCCAGAATGAGGAAGTATGTACATGCATGTCCTACTTATATAGGTTAAGAAGCGACATGTGGAATAAGGAATGTGGGACAATAAGGTATGCAACGTATGTGGTTATTGTCCACAACGAGTAAAATTAGAATAAGAGATGTAAGGTGGAAATAGAACAATGAAGGACAGAATAATAGGACGTGCCCTAGCACAATAGGAAATGCCCGATTGTAAAACAAGGCCATGACCAAAGATAACACAAGGGCAGGAAGTGCCGAGGTGAGGCGGACCGAGGAGTGAGGAGTGGGCATAGGAATGAGGGGTGTGACCGATATGTGCGTCTGGCCGAGAATGACTCATTGAATGGTTCGTGCTTGGTTATTAATGGAGTATTTTTAGTCGGTACCGCCGAGTTATCGGGTCCTCGGTACGTGTACTTGACACTTCTGGATCCCCTTACCAGTGTCTGATTGGCTTTGTGGGTAGGCTTTAGGGTTTGAGTCCCTGAGTCAGGCCTAGGGAGAAGGCCAGGGCTGGGTGGTGTCCCACTGGTTCTAGCTTCTAGCATTGCTGTCAAGCCCATGATACCAAGCTCTGGTTCACTTGGTAGTACCAACCGATTGACCCTTACCATTTAATCCCACACCAGTGACAATTCATTTCTCACTAGTATGTGGTCTCGGCCTGGTACATTCAGCTCATTGTTTGGTTCACCTTCCTCATCTTATCCCCTCTATTCATTGTTATTCTTTCATTCCCCATCTTTCTCTGTACCCATTCCCCTTTGGGACATTTACAACTGGCCTATTATTCGGTCATGGCTTTCTTGTTTTATATTTGGCCACTTTCCATTGTTCTATTCTCACTCACTCTTTTGTTCTCGGTCATACTTCATTGTTCTATTCTTGCCCACATTCCTTGTTCTATTCTTGGTCATTGTGGACAATACCTCCACATGATTCTTCATACCTTATTGTTCCCCATTCCTTGTGCCATCTGGTTCTACATCTCACTTCTTAACCTATATAAGTAGCAAATGTATGTAGATGGTTCTTTGTTCTGGAAATCAACTAGGTTTACACCTTCTTGTCCTCCTTTCTCCTGTCTAAAGTCCTTTACCTGGGCCGACACTCTCAGCACTCTCCCAGGTATCTCCCCTGTCCCAAATCAGTGGCACGCATGGGAAGTAGGACACAATGTACAAGCACGTTGAAGCCAAAGCCACTACTCCTGGCCTGTAGGACCTGGCCTTTCCCATCTGACATCTCAGCATTCCCGGAGCCTGACAATTGCCCAGGAATCAGTACCCATGTAGGTTGCCCTTACAGTATTGCCATCATGTTCAACACTCCCCCTCAATTTGGGCCACACCCGAAAACCTAATCCTCCAGATAAATGTCGATGATGGTGCACATCTAGTGCCTTAGTCATTAGATCTGCTAGATTTTCCCTAGATCTGATGTAAGTGAGTGCTACCTTGTTAGAGGCCACTCATTCACGAATAAAATAATAGGTGGAATTAATATGTTTCATCTGCATGTGAGAAGTGGCATTGTGAGAAAGTGTGATGGCACTTAGATTGTCTGATCATATAGATATGGGTGTGACTTGGTCTATTCTGAGACCTTGAAGAAATCTCCTAAGCCAAATAATCTGTTTTTCCCCCTCAGTCATTGCAATATATTATGCCTCGGTTGTTGATAACACAATCATTCTCTGTTTCTTTAAACTCCATGTGATTGCTCCTCCTCCAAATATAGCTTTACAGCTGCCTATAGATAACGTGTCTGATCTATTAGTGTAATCAGCATCAGTAAATACCTCCAAAATAAGGCTGGCGCTCCATTTGTATGTAATGCTGTGATCATGTGTCCCTTTAAGATAGCAGAGCATGTGTTTGATCACCATCCAGTGCTCTGGCCCATATGACATAGTGAATTGACTGATATGTTATACTGCAAAGGATATATCAGGATGGGTGCCAAGCACCGCATACATTAATGAACCAATTACCAAATGCCTTGGCATATAGGATTTCTGGTGAGCTCATCACCTTCTCTGGCGTAGTTAATTTTGTATTTTTATTGAATGGTGTCGATGCAGGGTTGCCATCTTGCATATGGAATAAAATGAGTAATTTATTGATATATGCATCTTGAGAAATCTTGAGTGTCCCTGCTTCCCTGTCCCTCTCAACTCTTATTCCTAATATTTTCTTCATTTCTCCCAGGTCCATCATGTTGAACTCAGCGTTTAATTCCCTCTTGGTACATTCCATCCCTCTTTGACTGTTTGAAAATAGCCTGATATCATCCACATAAGTGGAAATTACATCTGTATTAGATCCATTGATCTGGATGTAAACACATTTATCAGCTGAACTCTGAATTAAATGAAAACTTAATAGTGCTGATCGAAAACATTGGTGCCAAGCCTGTCTGGCTTTTTTGAGTCCATATAGCACCTGTTTTAATCTTAATATGTGCCCAGATCCATTGTCAAAACCTTCAGGCTGGCACATGTAGATCTCTTCTTCAAGGGATGAATTAAGATAGGTGCCTTTGATGTCCATCATCTTGATCTCCCAATTGAGAGCATTTCCGATAGCTAGTAATGTCCAGAGTGGGTCAAATTTGACAACAGGGGAAGAAACTTCGAAATAATCCATTCCCAGCCTTTGTGTGAACCCTTGTACTATAAGCTGCACTTTTGCCTTGTCAAAATCACCATTTATTTGTGTTTTTGTGGCATATACCCAGCAGCAGCCAATCACTGTCCATCCTGCTGGTAAATCAATACATTCCCATGTGTCTATTTCATCATGTTGATTCATTTGATTAATCATCGCCTCATGCCAGATTGTTGAGTCGATCTATGTGATTGCTTCCATGTAATTCTCTGGTTCTATGACTATTTCCCAGCCGATAAGTGCCTGATCATGCTACATGGCTAGTTCCCCTGAATGAAGTAGCCAGTAATCTAGCCTGCCAGTCTTTCAGATACTGTGCCATACTTCCAGTGCTGGTGCTTGTTCCAGCATCTGTACTTCTACATTTGGGGTAGGTAGGTCAGGTGATCACTTGTGTAGTGTAGTCTCCCCCTCGAGTGACATGTCATCATCTTTGTTCGGGATTGAATATAATCTATAATCCAAATGTAATGTTCCTGGAGATTTGAATTTGCATTGATTTTTGATTGTAATATTTCCAGGCCTTTGAGTTCTCTGCTATCCCAATGAATAGATGTTCTTCTGCTTTCGGATCTAATTTAGATCTCCTCTGATCTGGCACCATGACCCAGCAATGTGTGCCAAATTCTTCCAATCTTGATACATCAGCCTTTTGGCTGAAGAATGCTTCACATGGAGTAATTTCCATCCCAAGTGCCTAGGTAGGTACCCTGTTCTTAATATAATTTGAATATGCCACTGCCTCAGGCCATAATATCTTAGGTAGATCTTTAGCAAATATCATAGCACACACATGTTCCAATAGAGTTTGATTGATCCATTCGGCAATGTTGTTCTGGGCTGGTGAGTATAGAGCTGTGGTTTCTATAATAATTCCATTTTGTACACAATAGTCTTGGAATTTCTGTTAACATATTCTCCACCATTGTCAGTCCTAATTCTTTTGACTTTTTTACTGGTTTGGATTTCCAGAAACTCCTTGTATTGTGGGAAATTAATTGTGACCAGATACTTGGTCAACCTAAAATAGATCTTGGTGTACCTTGTTTTGTAAATCATGTATGTAAAGAAGTAGCACTTGCACTCTGAACCTTCTACTTGGGCCAGTCCCCACATATCGGATACCATGAGGCCGCCAATCTCCTGGACCCATTCATTTGACTCTTTTGGAAACAGCTCTACCTGGTGCTTGCCTTGAATACATGCCATACATTGAGTCGGTGCTTGTGTGTCATCGATCATTAGCCCCATGACTAATTCATTCTTGTGAAGGGCCTTGATATTATAGATATTGATATGGCCAAGTAATCAGTGCTATTATCTAAGGTTTTCCCCTTGATTACAGCTGCAAAGTTCCATGCCTGACCTGGGGCTTTGGTAATCACATGCTTCTTGTATAATTGGTTTTGCTTCCATCCAATCGCAAATATAGTGCCTTTTGTGGAAATGAATTCCATCTCTGAAGATGTGAATCTGGCCAAGTGCCTATGATTAGTTAGCTGCCCAACTGAGATAAGATTATTTGGGGAGTCCAGTGCATGTTTGACATCATACAAGGTTGTGGGAAAGGTTTTACTGTTCACTTTAAATTGTATAGTTATTGTAAGGGCAACCCCAGTGGCACCTGGGGACTATCAGGCAGGGCCTAGCAATGGGGGAAATCCTAAGTCTCAGTTACTCTTGTACATACACAAGGAAGGGACTTCACCTATCAATGGGAGAAATCCTAAGAGGAAAACCTAAGCCCCATTGCCAGCAAGTCCTGCACTCTATATACCCTGTACCCATGTACCGCTTCCCCATAATATGCTACCCTTCCCTTGGTTCTGGCAGTACAATCTGCTGAATGCCTGCAAGCCCAACTCCAGGAGTCTGACCTAAGGCCTCGGATTCTTGGCTTGGCACATGGTGGGAGGGTCAGTTGACAATACCATATTAGTCTATCGGCAGGGTGATTGGAACTTGGCTTAGGAAAATAGATGGGTTGTCCCCTGACAGTTATTATACCACATCCTCTGGTTTTTAGTGAATTTCCTGGTGCAATCCCATTGATTTCTGACTTTTCCTCTGTGTACATAATAAAATCTTCTCGGCTATGTGTGATGTATGTTATTGCAGCTGTATCAGCCAGCCAGTCTAATGCCAAGATTGCCATCGGTGTGACCTCCTTAATATAAGCCATGAATGCCAAATCTTCATCTTTTAGATTGTTTGGCAGAGTCCCAATCTTTTGGCTCCTTGAACCACTTGGGTGCCTGGCCTTCTTTTCCACCCCCTTTTACCCAGCAATCCTTTATGTAATGCCCCTTTTTGCCACAATTTCAGCAATTCCCTCTGGTAGCACCAGTTGCTTTATCTCTACTTTTGCACCTGTTACTGGGGTTATGCTGTGCCTTAAGCGCCATCTGTTTAATAGTCCCAGCACTCCATGATTGATCTTCATCCAAGATCCTAGTGATCAAGGTTTCAAAGTTGATTGCTGTCCTGATCACATTAATTGTAGTTATGAATGTGGCCCAGGTGTCTGGTGTAGAGTTGCTCTAGGTAATTAATACCTAAAAGCCTGCACACACTGGTCTTTTTCTGTGGTGGGATATAGCACAGTCATTTGGAACAGCTGGATTAAGGTCTGTGACTTATGAGACCACAATACAGCATGTAAGTGACTTGTATATGACTTGGTTACTCGCATGTGGAATTAGACTGATCACTCAGTCAGCACTACCAAGTAAACTGATGCTGAGGGGATACTTGGAGAGTGCCGAAGGTTCCGGCCCAAGTAGAGGACTTTACAGAGGGAAGGGAAGGTAAGGGGCCTAAGCCTAGTTGATACCCATAATGAGGGAGTATGTACATGCATGTCCTACTTATATAGGTTAAGAAGTGACATGTGGAATAAGGAATATGGGACAATAAGGTATGCAGAGCATGTGGGGGTATTGTCCACAATGAGTAAAAATAAAATGGAGGAATGTAGATGGGGATAGAACAATGAAAGTAGAATAATAGGAATGTGGCCAAGGATAGGACAATAGGGAGTGACTGACTATAAAACAATAAGGTTGTGGCTGAGGATAAAACAAGGACAGGATGTCCCAAGGTGGGGCAGGTAGAGGAGTAAGGAGTGGATGGGTAGGGTTAATGGTTTAGTAAATGAGGAAGAGTGGATGAAGGGTGGGGACAGGGAATGTGGAGGGTGGATGTGCTGAGCTGAGACTGGTGCACCAAGTGACTTGCATGCGGCTTGGACACTTGTGTGTGGACATAGACTGACTGCTCGGCTGGCATTGCTGAATTACTGGAATCTTGGTACGTGCACTTGACAGTCACATAGTACATTGGTCATTGGTCTTGGCTCTGCATATTCATCATCCACATCTCCCATCCTATCCATCACCCACTCTTCTCTCATTCATTATCCATCATTCCCACCCTGTTTATTCTTTATTTATTGGCCTATTTTATCTTGGGATATTTTCTATTGTTTTATCCTCAGTCATGACCCTATTGTTTTATATTTGGTCACTTTCTATTGTCTTATTCTTGGCCACATTTCTATTATCTTATTTGGCCACATTTTCATTGTTCTATTCTCATCTACATTTCTTTGTTCTATTCTTGAACATTGTGCAATACCTCCACATGCTCTTCATACCTTATTCTTTTCTCCATTTCTTATGTCACCCTGATTCCGCATCTTACTTCTTGACCTATATAAGTAGTACATGGATGTAGATAGTTCCTCATTCTGAATATCAACTGGGATTATGCCTTCTAGTCTTCCCTCCTCCCATCTGAAGTCCCCTACTTAGGCTGACACTCTTGGCACTCCCAAGTATCTCTTCTGTCTGAAATCAGTGGCACACATAGAAAGTAGAGCACAATGCACAAGTACGTTAAAGCCAAGCCACCCTGATCGGTCTGCAGGACTTGGCCAATTCCTACCAGTATCGTAAAGTCAGTACTATTGCAATAGTACTTGGCCCACACATTTTTGGCATTCTTGGTGCCTGACAGACATCAGAGTCATCAAGCCATTAATCCAAAACCTCAGCTGGCTTGGCCAGCCTACCAACTGAGTTATTGGTGCTCAGCTTAGAGAAAAGAACGAGTTGTCCCCTGATACTTGCTTATTTCTGTGGATTAAAATGGGTGAAAAGACTGTTATTTTATGCTACAAAACTAGCCTCTATTTATACTAATTCTAAGCTGATTATGTAACCTCCTGATAAGGCAATACCCTCCTGAAGCTAATGGAAGTTTTTGGAAAGAATTGGAAGGCTTTGGAAGCCTGTAGAGGTCACTGTGTCACCATTGCAGTCGCTGACAATAAAAGAAATATAATATTCCCATGACTGGTTCTCTCATGACTGGTCAGGTCACAAAATATTAATATTATATAAGTCATGCTTCTGGACTGACCTTTTTATGTAATATGTATTATATAAGCCCATGTATTTGCTGTACATTGTAGACTGAGAACTTGAGCCAGGAGTTTGGTACTACTTTTATAGATTAGATAATTAGCACCAAGGTTGTTTGTTATACATTGTGGGTCCACACTTTGATAGGTGAAAATAAAGTTGTTTTTATAGGTTTCCATAGGCTCAATCCTTTTGATAATTAAGAGTTAATTACTAGGAGTATGTCAAGTCCACAATACCAAGTCCTGGTTCACTTGGCAATACTGACCTACTGACCCTCACCCACATCACTCCTCACCATCATTCAGTCTTGGTTCAGCACATCCATTACATTCCCTGGACCACCCCTCTTGCCCCATCCCCTCTATCCCCTTCTAATCTCTCATTTCCCAACCATTCCCTCACCCATTTCCCTCAGACACACTTGTTATTCCTTTAATTATTCAGTCATCACCCTATTGTGTTATCTTTGGCTGTTTTTTCATTGTTCTATTCTCATCCACCCTCTTATTATCTTATTCTCAGCCATCTTTCATTATTTTATTCTCGCTTACATTTCTTATTTTATTCTTGGTTACTGTAGACAATACCACTACATGATCCTTCATACCTTATTGTTCTTCATTCCTTATGCCACCCTGTTCCACATCTTGCTTCTTAACCTATATAAGTAGCAGATGTATGTAGATAATTCCTCACTCTGAATATCAACTTGGTTCACACCTCCTCGTCCACCTTTCCCCTGTCTAAAAGTCCTTCACTCAAGCTGACACCCTCAGCATCCTCGCGAGCCTTTCTCCTGTCTAAATCAGTGGCATGCATGGAACAGCAGGGCACAATGCACGAGCAGGTTGAAGCCTAAAGCCTAGCCATCCCAAAACAGTTTGCAGGACTTGACTGACCTCTCGGCTTTACCGAGTCATAACAGAGTAATTCACTCTTAATTGGCTAGCTGTCAAGTACACATACCAAGTGTCTGGTAATTTGGCAGTGCCAACCATGCAGTTAGACTATGCCCATGCACAAGTGTCTAAGCCATATGCAAGTCACTTGGTACACCAGTCTCGGCTTGGCACATCCACCATCCACATTCCCCGTCCCTACCTCTCATCCACTCTGCCTCATTCACCATCCATTAATCCTACCCCAACCACTCCTTACTCCTCAACCCATCTTATCTCAGGACATCTGACCATTGTTTTATTCTCAGTCATAACCCATTTTTTTATAGTTGGGCACTCCCTATTGTCCTATCCCTGGCCACATTCCTATTATTCTATTTTCATTGTTCTGGTCCTGTTTACATTCCTCCATTCTATTTTTACCCATTGTGGAAAATACCCCTACATACTCTGCATACCTTATTGTCCCACATTCCTTATTCCACATGTCGCTTCTTAACCTATATAAGTAGGACATGCATGTACAGACTCCCTCATTCTGGGTATCAACTAGGCTTAGGCCCCTTACCTTCCCTTTTCTGTGTAAAGTCCTCTACTTGGGGCGACACCTTTGGCACTCCCTGAGTATCTCTTCTGTTCCAAATTGGTGGCACACATGGAAAGTAGCATGTAACACATGAGTACGTTGAAGCCAAAGCCACTACTTCCAGCCTGCAGGACTTGGCTGCTCCCCGCCCACATCTTCGGCATTACCGACACTTGACACTAGCCAAAAATATTATAATATTTTTGTTGTTATCAAGATATGTGTTATGGTCCATGCCCCAGTCCAATCTAATTCACAACTAATGCCATTCCTGGAGGATTTTCTGGCTGTAATCATTCAAGGACAGACCTCTGACCAACCTTCCTGCGATTCCTCTCCCAAACCTACAGCCCCAAAATCCCAAAGCTCTGTGATTCTGCAACTACAATTCCACCCCCATGGCAGGTGTCTCAAAGGATCACCACATACCTTGCTCCCTTGTTCTCTCTCTTTCTATTGACCCCTTGTATTTTCTCCTTCCCCTTGTCTTTAGACCGGACAGTAGATAATACGAGGAATAGCTACATGTATATAACCCCCAGTCAACTGGACTATTTGCCAGTACAAATATTGACTTGGTCTGCATCCTAAGTTTCCGACTTAAGTTCCAGCTCACTTCCAACTTATTTTCCTCATGCATTTCTGACTTTCCAAAATTAGAGATAGACTATCGAGGAGGGCACAACACATAAGTTGAAGCCAAATCCCTCTGACTTCAAACACTCAAACGACTAGTCATACAAGTCCAACACCATGACCGATTGTAAGGGCAACCTACATGGGTACTGATTCCTGAACAATGCTGGAAGCTAGAACCAGTGGGATACCACCCAGACCTGGCCTTCTCCCTAGGCCTGACTCAGGGACTCAAACCCTAAAGCCTACCCACAAAGCCAATCAGACACTGGTAAGGGGATCCAGAAGTGAATATGTATTAAAGGAAGACTAAATACAATATTGGTGCATACCTGGTAAGGGGATCCAGAAGAGAATGAGGTGAGGACCCCTTACCTAAGCAGCAAAACTATATAGCTAGTGACTGTGACCTGAGTAAGTCATGTCACAGTCAATGAACAAGTGTAAATGAGAATTAAACTAAGGCATTAACAGAGGGAGGAAGGTAGAAAATAAAAGATATACTGGGAAAAGAATACACATTAGAGGGCAGGAGGCTGTCCCCTGACACAGACCACTACTTTAAGTCCTGGTGCTTCATCGTCTGCCTTCTGTCCCTTCTGACCTTTGTCCTCAACCTTACAACCCTCAACCCTTCACATCTTCAGAACCTCATTCCCCCTATGGAATCCTTTCGAAACCTATGGAACCCTTCCAGTATTACTATATTAACCACCTGACATGTGGATTTAACAATATGACTGTTTTAAGTGGAATTTTCTGGAGAGGAGAGGGTTGGATTCTGTAGGCTTATCTGGTTCAGAAAATTGACTATAAATAATAGGGAATGTTCGCTGATTTCCAACAGGTTGTAGATTGCAGAGGGATGCGGTCGGAGGCATCTCCTTGAGCCATGGGTTAGTTGCAGGTGCTCTCAGCTTGACTTGCACTCAAACCCAAGGACATCTAAACCCATGACCCATGAGGTTTTCATGATCTTTGCTATTCCCAATTCCTGACACATATACCTGCCAGCTTCCCCATATCCATCAGTCCCCTCTCTACTACTTGTCTCCGTGTATGCATACCCTCTCCTCCTTTAGTCACAACACAAGCTTCTGGATCATAATAATAGCAAGCAGCATTTGTGTCATCACCTGCCTGATAAGGTAGCAGACAAACGGTTTCCACTAAGGTCATATGATGTTGTAGATGGGTCTGGCAGATAGGGTTTCCTGAGGTTTTCCTGTGCTTTTATATTGGAGAGTCGGTGAGACAAATAGGGGAATAATGTCCTAGATTTTCCTATGAATTTAGATATATTTATCTATAGGAAATATATTGCTCTAAGGTAATTCTACTGGGAGCTGAGTCCCGGGTTTACTCTCCACTTAGGCGCCATACTGGGAATCCGGCCTGGGCGCCAAAGTGTCGGTTTGTAGATTTGTGGTTCCCCCACAAAGTAAATGTAATAACTAGTAGTATAATATAATAGTATGATGTTGGAAACCCAACTGTGACCCGGCCTTGCTGTACGACGAGTAGCTGGTGTCCTAGTCCCAAATAGGAAAGTACCCACTCGGCGCTTAACCTTTGGTCAGTGCGAGTGATGGATTTATAGTTGTAGCCTAATGGCTAGTACGATGGGGGGAAATGATAGAATTATAATTGCTTGTTATACTAGTACAAACTACTCGTATCTTATATAAAATAGAAATCCTATTTATTAGTGAAAACTTCATGGAGTGAAGTTAGAAGCCGGCCCAATGCGGCCGTGTGCATGCTACACCCGCATATATGTGGTGGGAATGATATAGAGGAAAACTTCACAGGGGGAAGTATAGGAATAGAATAGAATTAAAGATAAACTGAATGAAGAAACCACATGCCAGTATATCTCCTTCCCAACGTGTTCAGATGAGGTGAGCCGGCCCTTGGGGTAGGCATGGGGCCGGGTAGACAGTGTGGGGTAAAACCCGTTCCTAAAATCATGGGAATATTTATGTATCTTCCTCATAGTGTGTGGAGTCCTGGTATGGAGTCTCGTGTTGATTGGGGAATTGTTGGGAGAGATAATGGATGTTTAGTGTAGAATATATATATAAAATTGACTCAATAGTCCCTGGTTCTAACAGATGTGACAGTCACAGTCACAGGTGCAAAAATTTCCATTGTTGAAAAAAAAATTGTATTCTGCTACAGAGGATGGCAATTTTTTTTGGAAATGATAACTATACAATATCAGCTGCCTTGTCCAACTCAGCTAAAATAGTATCTGGCATGTTACCAGATCCATGTGCAAAATGATGGATATGACACTTGAGTCATGTGACCTTAGTGGAATATGTCCTCTACCTTATCCATGGGAATGTCTTTCTATATATAGAATATTTCCTTATATAGGTGATTGTATCAGCACAAAATTTGTGACCAAAAATTTTTCGACAGTGTCAGACTGCTTAAAACTGTGATTATGAATTTTAGGAAGATGTTTGAAAGTTTTGATATACTACCTTTGCAATAGTGTGTTTTTTCAAAAAGTAAAACCAAGACTATGTACATATAGTTCTATGCCATTGATCTGTGGTCTCAGAATAATTTTTTTATCGACGTTGCCAGATCCTTGTGAAAAATGGTGGCTGTGACATTTGAGTCATGTGACCTTAGTGGAAACTGTTTGTCCACTACCTTATAACTCCCTGCAGATAATATTTTCAATTGCTTATTGAGGATAGTATAAGAAAGCAAATGAATAAAATACAAAATGTTGAAATCACATTGTGATGCTATCTCCCTTGATTTTTGTCTTTATAGATGGTAAATGAACATTGTGAACATTTATCTCTAACACCCCACATAATCTTGAAATATTTGGTCAATACCTAGTCTGAAGATGAAGATTGGTAGGTCCAAAAAACTACTAGAAATCTCATTAAATCTGAGTATTCAATGTAGCAAGATGCAGAGAGTAAACATTAATTGTTGAATTTCAGTGGTGCTGAGCAAGGACCATGGAAAGAGCAACTATTTGGCTTGAGCAGAGGTAATGGCTCATTGCAAACACATAAGGAATTACAAATCATGTGTGACTAATGTGACATGGCAACCAATGTACAGATGCTAGTTGAATTATTCCAACACACCTCCTCGAGCGGCATCTACTCTCCATGCATCTCCTGAAATCCAAATTCCTAAACTTCTATCTCAGATCTCCAGACCCTATGCTGATTCATGGTA
>QLPG01019706.1:0-10898 GCA_003314385.1 Gomphus sp. MG54 | reverse complement strand
CGATATTCTAGCACGGGAAACCCCAGAAAAACCTAGTTTACCACTCCAAACAACAATAATGAGGACATAACCCTCTTGCGGTGTAAGCTATTTCAATTTGGGTGCTGGAAGGCATAGTTATGATAGGAGAATAATGGGACCTCCTCCAATACATCTGGAGGGAGCTCCATGACTCAGGTCCACAAGACTCAGTAGCAAAAGCTGCTATGGAGCTGAGAAAGGGACATGCTAGGTTGGTACAGTCAGTGGAGTGGACCAAGAGAGAAGGGCTGCTCTACATTTATGTTCCAAATGACTCAGAGCTCTGGAGATGTATAGTGTCTCAGCATCACAACACTTAGGTCATGGGGGATGCTAGACGATAGAAGATGCTAGAACTAGTTTCTCAGAACTACTGGTGGCCACAGATGTCATGATACATGGGACAATATGTGAAAACTTGTGATCTCTGCCTCCAAACCAAAACCCAAAGGCACCCCCCCTCTAGAGAATTAGAACTGCTAGTGATTGGCATGGGTAACCCCCAGGTATATTATGTCTACCCGTACCTGTACCTATGAAAACCGGTACCTGTGTGTTACAGGTATGGGTTTTCATGGGTATGCTTATATAAGCAAGGTTCAGCACTAACCTCACTTATATAATTGAAATTCAGTGCTAAATTCGCTTATATAAGTGAGGGTAGTGCTGAACCTCGCTTATATAAGTGAATTTAGTGCCAAATTTCGATTATATGAGTGAGGTTAGCACTGAACCTCACTTATATAAGTGTACCTATGAATTATATAAGCATACCCATGAAAACCTACCTGCAGGTATGGGTTTGGGCCGGGTTGGAAATCCTGACCTTGACCCTTACCTGCGCTACCTGTATCCGCTACCCGCGTGGGTTTCTAATACCTGCACCAATCACTAAGAACTGCTCCCAATCTCTGAACACTGGTGGGACACAATCAGTGTGTATGTTAAGTCCACGTGTCAGGTGCTTAGCTAATACTTCTGAAGGGGCTTATCCAGGTTAGTGTAGAGGTCTGTGAAGGGGCCGAAGGCCGAGGACGGAAGTCGGGAACGGACTACGGACAGAGACGGAAGTGCCGGGAGCTTAGGGTCAGCCACGGATTGGTTTGATCCGGTCACTAAGGTGTTCGAGGTCGAAGGGACTTGGCTTCAACTTATGTGTTGCACCCTCCTCGATTGTCTGTCCCTAATTTTGGAAAGGAGACGGAAGTTTACCAGAAATGAATTGGAAACTAGAGGGTAGACTAAGTTGATATTCGTACTGGCGAACAGTCCAGTCAACTGGGAGACTATATACATGTGACTATCCTTGTACTATCTTTGCCAGTCATAAAACAAGGAAAAGGAGAGTACAAGGGGTTAATATAAAAGAGAAAACAAGGGAGTGAGGTACGCGATGGTCCTGCATGTCAGTTATCAAAGTATTGAGTCCTCGGTCGGAAACGGACTCAGGGACGGTGTCTTGGTCATGATGGGAATGGACATAGGGAACACGGTATCTCAGACAGACATGTCAGGGATGGGAACCACGGAAAACAATCCTTCGTCCTTTTGGTCGGAAAGGTCTCGGAAACAGAGGCGGGTGGTTGTAGGGGTTAGTATGGGTTTGTTAAAAGCATGGGCTATAACAGTGTATTTCATTGTCAAACTCCCCGAGGCACACGGGTACAATGCAGTTATGAATGTTATAGATTTGGTGAGCAAAAGAGCCCATTTTCTCTTGACAAATACTATGATAATAGCATTGGGGGCGGCATGACTTTACCTTGCACATGTGTGGAAGCTGCATGGATTGCCAAGACAGGTAGTCTCAGACCGAGGACCGTAGTTTGTCTCAGAGTTCATACGGGAACTCTACTGGCTACTGAGGATCAAGCTCATGTTAGAAAATAAAATCAGCAACATAAGTCAATAACTGGACTCAATATCAACAGGCATAAAGGCCATCACATGCAGGACACAATACGTGATATAAACTCGAGTCATGCCACAAAATAAACCGGCACGCCAATCAATGTGGTTGTGGGGGGGCTGAAACCACCTAGAATTATACTGATACTAACTACAATACTTATACAGCGATACGAGAGAAAAACTATACTAACCAATGAACTAACCTATGATGCATTGTGACAAAGTCACATGCAGGTGACATGAGAACGTGCCCACAATAAGAATACATGATAGAATAAAGAAAAAGCAATGAAAATAAACAAAATAAATCACTTTTAAATCCCAACATGCCCCTTCAAACCCCGACAACTCAAAGAATATATGAGTGAAAAGGGTTTGCACTTGATGATTCAAGGGAATGACAAATCAGGGCGATGAGTGAAACTGGTAGCGCACCAGCAGTATTGCACGAACAAAAATTGCATGCATGTCGGTAACGCACGCAAAGCAACGATGACGGCCGCAGGAACTGTGAACAACTAGTCTGAGATAAGGATCCGCGCGTATGACATGGAGGCAACGCAGACACGGATTGGAAAGAGTAGGACCCAAGGCCAATGACTGAGCGAATGATGCGATGTGGGTTGAAATGGCACACAATGGCTGCGAGAAGATGTGTGAGTTAGGCTGGACAGACGAATTGTATATGGCATGTGTACAGTGTAGATGAGATATGACTGCGAACAGTGTGTAATGCCCAGCAGGTCACGTATGGGTGGCTTAAGGGATGAGATTGACATAGTGTGAGGGGACAAGGACGACATACGAACAAGCAAGGAGCACGAACGGTGAAGACGGATGTTTGCGTTGTGAATGATATGGTGGGCACATACGGGACATGGGGATGATGGGGAACGAACGAGACATGGAGGATGACAGGGATAATGGGAAATGGGAGTGATAAGAACGATATGGGTTGGATGCAAATGAACGGTCTCACAAATGACCCAAAGGTTGATTGAGGCACAATGAGTATGTCATACGAGCAAAGAATGTGAACAGCGTGCGATGTCAGAATCACAGGCAAACAAATAAGACATGATGGGCAGCAGTGGTGCATAAGGTGAGAATAGCTTGGCACTCATCATATGGACATGAACAGCATGTGCAATGGAGGAGGATATATGATGAAAGCATTGTAGACATGGGAGACGCAAACCGGCATGCGTATGAACTGGCCAGGAATGGGTGGTGCATGGAATGAGGTCAAAATGTCACAAAGGGGACATGGGCTATGAGTGAAGGCTGGGCACATGAGCACATATGGTGAGAACAGAATGGGACCAAGTTGCAACCAATGCATGTACTATGGGGGGTGAACGGCAGTGTGAACAAAACAAGCAAACGGGAAACATGGGGATGATAGCCGCCATGAACAGGGACTAGGGCGAGAATGAACCAGCGGTCGCGAACGGGGCATGAGCGGGGTGCAAACAACATGCATGCAGCACAAATGATATGTGTACCATGAGGATGCCACACGATGACAATGCTGTGAGTGTCAACAATGGGAAGAAGGGATGGTGCCCCTTGAAACATGCCATACACCCCTTGAAACTGCATACGACATATGGGCGATGGCGGCTGCAGTGACAGCCAGTGTATGGCATGGTGCAATGTGAGAAATGTCGCCGATGTCAATACAGTATAATGGAGCTCCTACATTGATTGGGAGCTGGATGCGCTGAATGAAGTGCACAGGAAAATGAGAACGCTGGAACACGAGTGATGACTCAGTATTGTTCGTCGTTGCGTTGGCCGTATAGGTCATAAAACTCATAATGGTCATAAAAGGTCGTAAAATAGAGTCGAAGAATGGAGACAATATCACAATAGGATGCCAATCAGCTCAGTCAGAGAGTCTGAGACTCTTAATCTTGTTAGAAAATAAAATCGGCGACATAAATCAATAACTGGACTCAATATCAACAGGCACAAAGGCCATCACATGCAGTGTTAGAACCAGGGATCATTGAGTCATTATACATATTCTTCTACACTAAAACCAGTATATCTCCCCCAACCATTATCCAATCAAGATGCAGCATTACACCAATGCTCCATATACTATGAAGAACATCCACGAATATTTTCGTGGATTTAGGAGTGGGTTTTACCCCACACTATCTACCCGGCCCCATACCTACCCCAAGGGCCGGCTCACCTCATCTGGACACGTTGGGAAGGAGATATACTGGCATGTGGTTTCTTATTCATTATATTTCATATTCCATTCTATTTCCATATTCCCCCTGTGAAGTTTTCGTTCTATATCATTCCCACCGCATATATGCGGGTGTACCACGCGTACGGCCGCATTAGGCCGGCTTCTAACTTCACTCCGTGAAGTTTTCACTTATAAATAGGTTTCCTATTTCATATATAGTACGAGTAGTTTGTACTAGAATAACAAGCAATCATACTTGTATCTTTGCCCCCCATCGCACTAGCCATTAGGCTACAACTATAAACCCATCACTCGCGCTGACCGAAGGTTAAGCGCCGAGTGCGTACTTCCCTATTCGGGACTAGGACACCAGCTACTCGTCGTACAGCAAGGCCGGGTCACAGTTGGGTTTCCAACATCATATATTATATCATATCACTACATATTATATCTAACTTGTGGGAGGACCACAAATCGTTAAACCGACGCTTTGGCGCCCAGGCCGGATTCCCGGTACGGCGCCTAAGCGGAGAGTAAACCCGGGACTCAGCTCCCAGTAGAGTTGCCTTAGAGCAATAACTTCCCTAGTGATAAATACAGAATAAATCACAGTAAATCACTAGGAGTATTTACCACATTGTCCCATCGACTCTCCGATATAATAGCGCGGGAATACCCCAGGAAACCCTATCTGCCAGACCCATCTACAGATTAAAAGTCTCACATTAATCTACATGCAGGACACAATACGTGACATAAACTCGAGTCGTGCCACAAAATAAACTGGCATGCCAATCAATGTGGTTGTGGGGGGGCTGAAACCACCTAGAATTATACAGATACTAACTACAATACTTATACAGCGATATGAGAGAAAAACTATACTAACCAATGAACTAACCTATGACACATTGTGACAAAGTCACATGCAGGTGACATGAGAATGCGCCCACAATAAGAATACACGATAGAATAAAGAAAAAGCAATAAAAATAAACAAAATAAATCACTTTTAAATCCCAACAGCTCGCAGCCACCACCACCTATCATCTACAGGGGGATGGACAGACCAAATGCGTCAACCAGGAGCTTGAGCAGTATCTCCAAGTATTTGTCAATGAGTAACAAGATGACTGGGATGACCTCCTGCCAATGGCCGAGTTCTAATATAACAATCATGTATACTCAGCCATCCAACAAACTCCATTTATGCTAAAAACCAGGTGGTACCCACGCATCGGCTTTGAGCTACACAAACCTGGATTGCTCACCAAGATGGTCAATGAGTTCAAGGACCAGATGAAGAAGTTGTTAGAAGAAGCCAAGTTGGCCCTGGCAAAAGCCAAGGATGACATGGCTCAGTATTACAATCAACAATGAATGCCAGCACCTGAGTATCAAGTGGGAGACCGAGTCTTCCTGGATGCCTCAGACATCCAAACAACCTGACCATCCCAGAAACTGAGCCACCAATATCTCAGGCCATTCCTGGTCTAGAAGAAAGTAGACAGACACTCATACTGACTCCAGCTTCTGCAATCCCTGTCCCATCTCCACCCGGTGTTCAACACAGTCAAACTCACCCCTGCTCTAGAGGACCCAATCTTGGATAGACAGGCTAACACTCCCCCACCCAAATTAGTAGAAGGAGAGGAACACTATGTGGTGGAAAGAATCCTGGATAGTCACCTAACACAAGGATGGTTATACTTCCTGGTAAAATGGCAAGGATATGGTTATGAGGAAAACACATGGGTAGCAGAAAACATGGCAGCACTGATCAAGGTTAGAGAGTTCTATCAGTCATACCCAGGAGCACCCCAATGTATCTGGGCAGTGGCCTGTTTTGGAACCATAAGCTGGTAACCCAAGAGCTATGACAAAACTTTGGTGTGAAGATAGTCTAATCAAGTTCTCTGACAAGATAACAGCAAGCTAATGCCTGTCTGGGTTGATGTCCAAAAAGAATTGTTTAGAGGGGGCCTTGGCAGGTGACTTGTCAATTACATGTAGGAATAATAGTTTATGTTTGTAAACTATTATTCTACCCTTGCCTAGGATTATTTCCACAGATGTTCTATAAAATCTAGTTTAGTTCTTTTATGATGTTTTTACATACCTTTTATATTTTGGCCAAGAAACCTTCCACCGCATAGAAGGGTTGAGATTTATTCTGCAAACAAACCTCTGTTGATAAGTCTTAGTGGTCGGCGACCTACTTAAGAGAGTGCTGGCAGCACTAGATCATCTGGCAGATTATAGATGAAGATAAGATTGATTACTTTTATGCTACAGAACTAGTCTCTATATATACGAATTCTAAGCTGATTATGTAACTCCCAAATAAGACAAGACCTTCTAGAAATTAGTGAAAAGCTTACAGAAAGGGATGGAAGGTCCTGGAATCCCCTGGAAGTCACAGTGTTACCCTTGTAGTCACTAATGACAAAAGAAAAGAAAAGTTCCCACAGCTTGTAGTTTTGTGACTGGTCAGGTCACAAAATATTATTAGTATATGAGCCATGCTTCTGGGCTGACCTTTATATAATGGCTATTATATAAGCCCAGGAATTTGTTGTACAAGTTGATTTGAGAACTTGACCTAGGAATTTGGTGCCATTTTCCATGTATTAAATAATAGACACCCAGTTATGGTTCCTTGTGGGTCCAAATAGAAATAGACGAAAAAGATATGTTTTTGAGGATTTTCCTTGGACTTGAGGGTTTGATATTTAAGAGTTAATTACCATAAGCAATTTACTCTTAAATGGCCAGCCAGAATTTATTATATTTTTTTTGGTAGTTACCTTAAGACTGATTTATTGGATTATTTTCTGAGTGAGAGAGGTTTGGAATCCTTTATGCTGATCCTGATTTGATGGCCCTTCATATCTACTGAAGAATTCCTCATTCCCCAACATGGCCTTTGAGTCCCTGATGTCTCATGCTTTGAGGATGTAGCACTCTGGAAGAGATGTCAGAGGATGACCCACCCATTTTCCTAAGCCAAGCACCAATCACCTAGCCAATAGTCTGTTATGGTCTTCCAAAGTCTCGGCTCAATGGAATGACAATAACAGACAAGAGAAGCACCTGTAGAGAAGAGGGCTGGGGAGTGAGAACTGGGAGATCTTGAGAGGCTCATCTCTAAGGGCCAGTGACTGACCGACCTTCCCACCATGTGCTGATCCAAGAAACCAAGGCCCTAGGCCAGACTCCTGGGATCAGGCATGCAGGCATTCAGGAGATTGTACCACAGGACCCAGGGGAAGGGTAGCATATGATAGAGAAGCAGTGCATGGGCACAGGTATATAGGGTGTGGGACTTGCTGGCAATGGGGCTTAGGATTTCCTCTTAGGATTTCCCCCATTGCTAGGTGAAGTCCCTTCCTTATGTATATACAAGAGTAACTGAGACTTAGGATTTCCCCATTGCTAGGCCTTGCATGATAGCCCTCAGGTGCCACTGGGGTTGCCCTTACAGGTGTACTGTCTCTACTTCTTTGTGGCATGCTGGGCAGATTGGAGTGTCTGCTTTTCCTATTTTGTAGAGATGTTTGTTCAGTAGTATGTGACCAGTTCTAAGTCATATTAGAAGTGATGTATGTCTGTGTGGGAGGTTCTGGCAAATTTTTGAAAAGTTTGCTGATGGGATGGTAGTGTTAAATCCACATGTCGGTGCTTAGCTACAGGCTTCTGAAGAGTTTCCGGAGGTTCCAGATGGTTTCCAAGGAGGGGGGGTTCGTACTCTGGAGATGGAAGGGCTAGAGGTCATGGGTTCACGGTCAGAATTGGAAAGGGGGCAGAAAGACGGGAAGTGCCGGGGGAACTAGGACTGTTTGTGGTATTAGGTAGTTCGAGTAGTTTGAGGTCGTAGGGACTTGGCTTCAACTTATGTGTTGCACCCTCCTCGATCATCTGTCCCTAATTTCGGAAAGTCGGAAAGTTTACTGGAACTGAATCGGAAACTATGACATAGAATTAAGTTGATATTCATACTGGCAAATAGTCCAGTCAACTGATATCTTATATACATGTATCTAGTCCTTATACTAACTTTGCTAAGTAAAGACAAGGGGGGGGAAAGAGTACAAGGGGAAATACAGAATGAAGAACAAGGGAGTGAGGTACGCGATGATCCTGCACGTTATTTATCAAAGGAGTGGAACCTTGGCTTTGGAATCTTTAGAGGTTTGGGAACGTAGAACCTTGGGTTGATACAATTGGAAATTAGAAAGTGGTTGTTCAGGCTTTGAGCACTGGGACAGGTCCTGGAAACAGTGCGGGTAGTTGTGGGGATTAATGTGGGTTTATTGGCAGCATGGGCCATAACAGTATCCCTCTACTAGGACTGAGCCCTCGAGGTCCTAAGCTTATTCTTGCTGTGAATTGAGCAGAGAAGAGCGTGGGATTATTTTTTAGGTGTATTGGGATGTAATAGGTGTTTTTTCCGAGCACCCATCCGATCAATATAGGGGGGTTTTTTTCTCTTCCTTGAGTTCCTTTTCCTACTGTTACATACCATTGCAATGGTTGGTGAATACATGTAACAAGTTGCTGTTTAAATAGTGCCCACAGACTAATGCCAGTTAACCTGGCATAGTGGCCTTTTGGCCCAGTTGAAAGAACACATCACTGTGGGAATTTGTTGCCTTTCACACCTACCCCCACCTATGTCTGGACTGGAGCAGGATATTGAAGCAGAAGTCTTGGAGTAGATGCACACCTTCCAAGCCAAATGTGTGGAAAAGATTCACTTGTTGAAGGTGGAAGGGGCACAGAAACTAGAGGCCACCTGGAAGGTCAGAAAAAATCAGAGGGCCAAAGTCTGAAGGTTGGAGGAAAAAACAAAGGAGGCAGATCGGAGGAGGAGGAGGAGGAGGGAGGAAAAGGATAGAGCCATAGAGTGTGATGCTAAGGCTCTAGAGCTTGACCTCCTGGCCAGTCAGGTGGCTGAAGATCTGGAAGATGTACCATTTTGGGGGGGTTTCATTGTCCTGTCAAGGTCCAAAGATGGGGATATTCCACGACAGGAGACTGAGTCTGATGAATCTTCAGATAGTGGTGTCCCCTCAGATGTAGAGTCCATCTTCTCATCTACTGGGAGTAATCCAGGGGGTGGGGAGGATGTCCCTATTGTGCCTGTGGTTGGGGCAAGCACTGCTGTAAGGGATTCAGAGAGGAAGCATCAGAAACATCTCGAGAAGGATGCTGTGAAAGGCAACAAATTCCCACAGTAATGTGCTCTTCCAACTGGGCCAAAAGGCCACTATGCCAGGTTATCTGGCATTAGTCTGTGGGCACTATTTAAACAGCAACTTGTTACATATATTCACCAACCATTGCAATGGTATGTAACAGATGCCTGATTTGGAACATGGTTGAGATCGGTTGCTTTACTGTCACCGAGTATCTCTTCTGTTCCAAATCAGTGGCACATATGGAAAGTGGGGCATAATACACAAGTACATTGAAGCCAAGCCACTATGACTGGCCTGTAGGACTTGGCCAGCGCCCACCCACACCTTCAGCATTACCGAGGCCTGACAGTAGCAGGTTATTGCAGGTACAGGTACAGGTACCCATGGGTTCAATGGGTATTGCTTTTACCTGTGACCCACAATGGGTATTGTTCTTACCCACAACCCACAACAGGTATTGCACTTACCTGCCACTCACAATGGGTATAAATTGACCCAATACTAAAATTTAATATATTTTCTTATTATAAAAATTCAGAATTTATAAAATATTACCCATAATAGAATCCCAACCTATAGTACACTCCTCCTCAGGATTGGTGACCTCATCCCCCAATGCAGCCTTGATATCGGCATCCTTCACCAAACTAAGTGTGCTCCAAGAGCCAATACAGACGCAAATTCACCTGGGCTTCCCAGGAGGCAGGATGGGGCTACTAGCAACCCCATGCAAACAGTATCCTACCTCAGGTGTAAGGGCAACCCTTGGACATCTGCTGGAGGTATCTCACAGGGAAGCTAGGTAGGGGAAATCCAAAGAGGTTTATATATAAATATCTAATTTACATGTGAGGTTCTTACCTAGGTAGGGGAAATCCAAAGAGAAAAGTCTAAGGATTCTGCTACTAGGTGTCAAGTGTTGGTAATGCCAAAGATGTGAGCAGGGAAGTGGCCAAGTCCTGCAGGCCAGAAGTAGTGGCTTTGGCTTCAACATACTCGTGTGTTGCACCCTACTTTCTGTTGGAGTTTGGGCTGTAGGAGGTGATACATCACATGTCACATAAGGTCACTGAAGCTGGATTAGGAGAACAAAGAGCATATAAGCTAGAGTATTTACAAGCAAATAGATTGTCGGTCATACCTTCCACCCTTATTTGCATATCAAATCTCAATAGGTTATGGGCCCTGTGCTCATCTGAATCTGTGTTTATCTGCATCATCTGTGTTTATCTGCAACAATCTGTGTTTATCTGTGCCACACATCTGTGCCAGTATCTGTGCCACCCATATTTCCCAACTTTACAAAAAAATTATGAGTTCAATCCACAATCTTATTTCAGGCATTGCCAAACTCACACGTTCACCACCAAATTGGTCAACATGGCGAAAGGATGCAGAGGTCATTCTCGAGTCCAAGGATCTTTTTGGCATGGTCAATGGCAGTGCCACTCCACCCTCTGATCCCACCCACCTTCTATTATGGCAGAAGTGAGACAAATGTGCTTATGCTATCATCTACCTACTTGTCAATACTGATGAGCGACATGTTATCGCACAGG
>QLPG01019697.1:5936-17929 GCA_003314385.1 Gomphus sp. MG54 | reverse complement strand
TTCTGGTCTTGCAATTTTGCCAGCTGATGGGATAGAGGAGGTAGTTGTAGATGTCAGCTAGGGTGTTTGGGTTTGTAGTGTCGCTAAGTGTTGGTTGAGATGGTGTGTCTGGTTGTTCACCATTGCAGTCAGGTCTGCATTGTTTTGCTGCAGGCCTGCGAGAATTTGTTGTAGAAGATCAACATCCATGATAGGATGTTATAGGGATATAATAGTCTTGAGCTAATGTCAGCAACAACAAGAGCTTCAATACTTGGGAGCGGAAGAGGGATTTGAGCAATGATACTTGTCGGTGTATTGACCAGCTCAAGACTGAGCTTTAACTAATTACCTAAGAACTATACATATGGTCTAGCGGAGTAGCGGAGTCCAATAACAAGCAATAGATAGAGGAGTAGAGAAATCATGACAGGGCCTCAAGAACATCAGAGTCAGCAAGTCATTGGGCCAAAAACTCAGCTGGCTCTGCTGACCTACTAGCTAAGTTGTTGGTGCTCAGCTTGGGGGGAAAGATAGGTTGTCCCCTGACATCACCCCCCCTTCTAGAGTGCTGCATCCTTGAATCATGGGACATTAGAGAGTCAAAGGCCATCACCTGAATCTGTCAGAGCACTCCTGGGTGTGACTGATAGAACTCTTGGACCTTGGCCAGTGCTGCCATGTCTTTCTCTGCCACCCACATCTTCTCTTCATACCTATACCCTTCCCATTTTACTAGGAAGTACAATTGTCCCTGTGTCAGGTGGCTGTCTAGGACCCTCTCTACCTTGTAATGTTCCTCTCCCTCTACTAGTTCCTGCAGGGAGGGGGGGTGTTCTGGATCATGTACCCAGAATTGGGTCTTCAGGAGTGGGGGCAAGCTTGACCATATTAAAGACTGGGTGGAGGCAAGATAGGGATCATGGGAGGTGGAGTCTATATGAGTGTCTGCCTACTCCTCTGGATGAGGAATGGCCTAAGATATTGGTGGCTTAGTTTTTGGGATAGCTGAGTCATTCAAATATCTGATGTGTCCAGGAAGACTCAGTCTCCTACTTGGTACTTAGGTACTGGCATTCATCATCGGTTGTAGTACTAAGCCATGTCATCATTGGCCTTTGCCAGAGCTGACTTGGTGATGAAGCCATACAAGTATTACTGAAGTGGCAATCTGTCTCCATCATTTTGTATCCCATTGCTATGTGCATTACATTCACATTGTTTGTGTCTTGATTGTGTCATTTGGGTGTTCTCCAACTCGATCCATTGCTTGTCATTTGCATTGCATCATTATCATTTGGCATGGGAGAGAGAGAAATTGGTTGAAGAAACATTGCCTGAAGAACATCAAGAAAAAATGTTGAAGTTAAAAAAGATAATAAAGACATAGCATCACACCATCTGCATACCATCCAAGTCAGTTTCTCTGTTTACTTGTGTGTATTTGCAATCATTCCATGCATCAGCTGTTTATGGTCTCCTTGCATATGTGCCATCTCTTGTGACCAGTTCATTTGCCATTGTTTCCATCATTTATGGGCCTGCTTTGTTGCCATTTGTGTCTTGTTGCCCATTGTTACCACACCATATCGCTCTCCATAATCCCTATTGTCCACCATTCTTATTCATTGCTGCCCTCCTATGTCATATACATTTATCTCAAAGGGGCAAAAACCAAGTTCAAATTGTCTCCTCATACTTCCATGATTGTTTTTGTTGTTCATGTCTTACTCTTACTCCATTTATCCCCTTGTTATCTGCACATCATTCTCATCTAGTACAAACACTGTTTTTGACTGCACATATCTGCATGTATCGCTATCACTCATGTTGATCATTTATGAGGTATTCTTGTCCCTATTACATGACTCTCACTTACATTCTTGATATGTGCACCTTATTCAAGCCTTTTCATTCTGACCACACACACTGTCTGTGACCATTCTCATTTGCCTTTGGAATTCATACACATAGCCTGCTCTATTGCTTATGTTGTACCCCATGTTGGCCCACTCATGTGTGCACCATGTATCTACTCATTATTATTATCATCTCTGTACCTCCCGACCATCTGTTCACTCGTGCATGGTGCAGCCATCATTCCCATTTGTCTGTACACCATTTTCTTTCACTTGCAGCCTTTCATGTCTTGTTTGTTTGCCTGTGATCTTTATTTATATCATCCCCATGCTTTGTATGTGGACATCATTCTTACCACTTGCCTATGCTCCTCATTTGGTCTTGCTCACAGCATCCTTGTGACAATTCATATTGTCTCATGATTGCCATGTCATTCTCATCACTCATGCTGCCAATATACCTGCCAACTAGGGAATGGCATGGGTCACCCACAGGTCAAATGTGGGTGACCCGCACCCGACCCATGGGAAACCCAAACCCATCAACCCATGGGTTTTTTCCCATGGGTCAACAGGTCTCAGGTACATGCCGCACCCACACACAATACGTCGCATACATGGCGGCACATGCACGTAACGGGTGTTGTGTACGTTGCATTCGTCGCGGCGCATGTGTGTACGTCATGTATGTTACATTCATCACAGCGCGTTCATCGCATTTGGGGCATCGCATTTGTGTACGTCATGTATGTTATATTTGTCACGGCGCATGCACGTACGGTGCGTTCATCGCATTTGGGGCGTCGCATTTGTGTCAGCGCGTGCAGGTACACATTTGTCGCGTTCATGTCAGAGTTGACACCCCAGGTTGGGCCCGGGTCACGGGTGCTCGTGGCTTGACCCGCACCCACACCCAAGGACACCCAACCCAGTGACCCATGCGGGTTGGCCTGACCCATGCATTTCCATACTGCCAACCTTTGAATCTCCTTCACTTGCCTGCAAATCTTGACATCGCACGACCATCTCCACACCTGTGGCCCATTTGCACATGCCCCATTTACTCTGTTTGCATCCACCATCAAGTTGGCCACTGAAGGTGTCAGCAAGCTCCATATTATCTGGTTTACACTCATTGATATAAAGAATAAGCCCTTGAGCACCCACCCACTGTTCATGTTTCACTTGCATGATCCTTGCAACTTTATATTATCCTTGTTTGCCAGTCATCCTCATATATGCCATCGATATTCCCATCACTAGTATGTCATTCTCATTCGCCTACTGGTGTCATGACCACACACCATGCTCTGACTTACTCAGCAGTACCAACAGACCGACCCTTACTCATATCATCCCATGGTGCACGGTTTCGGTTTGGTACACCTGGTTCATCACCTGGTTCATTATCCTTTCCCCAACCCCCTATTCTTTATCACCCCTACACTCCCTGTCCTTCCCCTCACTCACTTACCCTCAGGACATTCACTATTCTTTGCCACCTACTCACGGCCCTATTGTTTTATTCTCGGCGATTCCTTATTGTTCTATTCTTTCCCACAATCTCACCTGCTTATATTTCATTGTTTTACTCTCGCATTATTCTATTCTAATCGCTGTGGACAATACCTCCACATGATATTTCATTGTTTTACTCTCGCATTATTCTATTCTAATCGCTGTGGACAATACCTCCACATGGTCTTCATACCTTATTCTTTTTTCCATGTCTTATGCCACCCTTATTCCACATTCCGCCTCTCAGCCTATATAAGTAGTAGATGCATGTACATAGTTCCTCAGTCTGAGTATCAACTAGATTTACGCCTCTCTACTCTCCTCCTTCTGTTCAGAAGTCCTTACTTGGCCCACACCCTTAGCATCTGCCCGAGTATCTTTTCTGTTACAAGTTTGTGGCATGCACAGGAGGCAGGGCACAACGCACAAGTACGTTGAAGCCAAGCCACCCCGACTGGCCTGCAGCACTTGGCCAGTCCCAACAGTACCATCAGCAGTACTGAGACCTGACAACTGGTCTTGTTCTTCATTCTTGTTTACCTGCTGTTCTCATTTGCACCATTTGTACCATCTACACATTCATGTGGCACACCTTCCTTGTTTGGCTTTCATATGCATACTCACCCGTTTATCTCCCACCATCTCCACTGTTCATATGCACCTGCTGTCTTTGTTTGTGCAATCAACAATCCACCACTCACATGCCATTCTCATCATCACCTGGTCTCTGCCAACATTTCTTGTTATTCGTACAGCTGTTTGCTTTTTTGATCTAATCTCCATCTGTCATTGCTCGTGTCCTTCTTGTTCACCCACTATCCTCATCTCTGTATTTTGTACTCACCTGTCATCATTGTTTGCCCAGTTGCCAATCTTGGTTTTCATTATTCCTTCAACAACCGTGTTGCCTCCACGTCATGCATATGGATCCTTTGTTTCCATCCGTTGTTTATGCAGTCACCACCATTGCCATTAGCATCAGTCACAATGTGTCACACAAATCTTCATTCATACATGTTGTCAATATATGCTATCTTCAATACTTGCCATCCCAAATCATCGTTTCATTGCACATTGTTGCAAACCCTTCTCACTCATCAATTCTATGAGCTGTCAGGGTTTGAAGGGGCATTTTAGCAAATTCAGTATGATTTATTTCATTCTTTTCTTGTTCTACTTTTACTACTGTGTACTTTGACTTGGTGCATATATTTTCTGATTTGTGACATTAGTCACACCTGTGACTGTCATCACTTGTGATTTGCTTGTGACATTTCAGCTCATGCATGATTCACACTGTTTCATTTGTACACATCATATATGACATACACATGCATGAAAGAATTTTCCTTCCAACTGTAATAACAACAACACAAGAATCAATTTTTATCCTCTCCACTTATGAGCCCAGTTTTCCTCACAATCCTTTATTCTAAAATTATTTATTCTAAAATCATTCTAAAAATAATTTTATAACAGATGGTAGATGGTGGTGGCTGTGAGCTTTATCTCTAGAAGTTGGTAGAGCTCCCAGGTGAACTCTGTGAGACAAATTGTGGTCCTCAGTCTAAGGCTACTTGTCTTGGTAGCCTGTGCAGCTTCCATATATGTATGAGGTAGAGTCATGCCACCCCCAAAGCCATAATTGTCATGTTGGTCAGAAGGAAGTAGGTTCTCTTGCTTACCAAATCCACCACATTAATTACTGTGTTGTTGTCAAGTACACATACCAAGTATCCAGTAGCTCGGCACTGCCAACTGAGCAATCAGTCAATGTCTACATGCAAGTGACCAAGCCATATGCAAGTCACTTGGTATGTCAGTCTTGGCTCATGTCAGGCCTCAGTAATGCTGAAGATGCAGGCGGGGAGCAGCCAAGTCCTGCAGGCCAAAAGTAGTGGCTTTGGCTTTAACGTACTCATGTATTGCGCCCTACTTTCCATGTGTGCCACCAATTTTGGGACAGAGGGGGCACTCGGAGAGCACCAAAAGTGCCGGCCTGAGTAGAGGACTTTACAGAGGTAAGAGAAGGTAAGGGGCCTAAGCCTAGTCGATACCCAGAATGAGGGAGTATGTATATACATGTCCTACTTAGATAGGTTAAGAAGCAACATATGGAATAAGGAATGTGGGACAATAAGGTATGCAGAGCATGTGGGGGTATTGTCTACAATGAGTAAAAATAGAATGGAGGAATGTAGATGGGGATAGAACAATGGAAATAGAATAATGAGAATGTGGCCAAGGATAGGACAATAGGGAGTGACCAACTATAAAACAACAGGGTTGTGGCTGAGGATAAAACAAGGACAGGATGTCCTGAGGTGGAGCAGGTTGAGGAATAAGGAATGGATGGGGTAGGATTAATGGATGGTGAATGAGGCAGAGTGGACAAGGGGTAGGGATGGGGAATGTGGATGGTGGATGTGCTGAGCCATGACCAGCATACCAAATGACTTGTATGTGGCTTGAACACTTGTGCACTTGGTCAGCACTGCCAAATTACTGGAATCTCGGTACTGTCAAGCATTGGATACTGACAGACTTCGGTACTGCCGAGGGGTATTGTCGAAAGGTCGAATGGACTATGGCCAAGTCCTGCAGGCCAAGAGTAGTGGCGTTGGCTTCAACATACTCGTGCGTTGCACCCTACTTGCCATGCATGCCACTGTATTTGCAACAGACAGATACTCGGGGGGATGCTGAGGATGCCGGCCCGAGTTGAGGACTTAACAGAGGAGAAGAAGGTAGAAGGGCCTAAGCCTAGTCGATACCCAGAATGAGGAAGTATGTACATCCATGTCCTACTTATATAGGTTAAGAAGCGACATGTGGAATAAGGAATGTGGGACAACAAGGTATGCAGAGCATGTGGTCATTGTCCACAACGAATAAAATTAGAATAAGGAATGCAAAGCGGGGATAGAACAATAAAAGAGAGGATAATAGAATCATGACTTGAGATGGGACAATAAGGAGTGGCCGAGTATAAAACAATGGGGGCGTATCTGAGGTTAATACAAGGACAGGAGTCCCGAGGTGAAACGGACCGAGGAATGTGGATGGCGGATGTACCGAGCCGAGACCGGTGTACCAAGTGTTATGCAGGCTGCATGGACACTTGTACATGGACGTAGGATGGTTGTTCGGTCGGCACTGGCAAATAATCGGGACCTCGGTACATGGACTTGACAGGTACATGTACTTGATAGCTCGGCACATTTACCATCCATATTCCTCATCCCCATCTCTCATTCCACTCCTTCCTCATTCATCATCCATTAATCCCACCCTGCTGTTCTGTGCATGCTACTGATTTGGACAGAAGAGAGGCCCATGAAGATGCCAAGAGTGTCAGCTTGAGTGAAGGACTTTAGACAGGAGAAGGGTGGACAAGGGGATGCAAACCAAGTTGATATCAGAGTGAGGAACTATTCTACATACATCTGCTACTTATATAGGTTAAGAAGCAAGATGTGGAACAGGGTGGCATAAGGAATGGAGAACAATAAGGTATGAAGAATCATGTGGAGGTATTGTCCACAGTGATCAAGAATAGGATAGGAAATGTAAGCAAGAATAGAATAATGGAATATGGCTAAAAATAGAATAATGAGAGAGTGGATGGGAATAGAACAATGGAAAGATGGTTGAAGATAAAACAATAGGGCTGTGGCTGAATGATAAATGAATAACAATTGTTCCCAAGGGAATTAGTTAAGGGAAGGAATGAACAATGAGGGAATGGTAATGGATGGAGGATATGTGTTATGGCCCATGCCACCAATAAACCCACATTAATCCCCACAACTACCCGCACCATTTCTGGGATCTTTCTGACTGCTCAAAGCCTGAATAACTGCTTTCTGAAATTCTGTTGTATCAATCCGAGGTTCCACATTCTCAAACCTCTGAAGAATCCAAAGCTAAGGTTCTACTCCCTTGATAAATGATGTGCAGGATCATTGTGTACCTCATTCCCTTGTTCTTCATTCTGTATTGCCCCTTGTACTCTTTCCTCCCCTTGTCTTTACTCGGCAAAGTTAGTACAAGGACTAGATACATGTATATAAGACACCAGTCGACTGGACTATTCACCAGTACAAATATCAACGTAATTCTGCATCGTAGTTTCTGATTCAGTTCCAGTAAACTTTCCGACTGATGGGGAATGAAGGAATATCAAGGAATAGAAGGGGTGGGATGAGGAATGTGAACCAAATGATGAACCAAATATACCAAGCTGAGACCATGTACTAGTGAGAAATGACTTGTCATTGGTGTAGGATTAAGTAGTAAGGGTCATTCGGTTGGTACTACCGAGTAAACTGGAGCTAGGTATTGTGGACTTGACAATGAGACAGTGATGCATTTTTAGCAGCAATGAATGAGACTATCAAAGTCTGTAGGTTCAGGACACTTAGGGGCCCAGAGATATTCCAATAAAGAGGAATGAATTTAGAGGAAAGAGGAAGTAAGTGGACTGAACAAATTACCCAGTTAATGCACTCTAAATGAGGGTTATTTAGTGTGTTTCTATGGAGAAACTGGTAACTTGGCTCTGGGATTGAATTTGGTTGCAGCTTAATTATTTGGAAAGCAGAGTTTGAATTTCAAGACAAAACTTCAGTGTGGAGAAATAGAAATTGTATTACAGACAATGGAGGAATTAATGATCATTGTGAACCAATAAACAGGAGGAGAAAGGCCTCATAGAGAATATTTGAACATATCCAGGCAAGATAATTAGCAAAACAATTGCTTGTTAATTCAAAACTACTAGTACACTAGTATGACTCTTCTGTTTGAACTTTAGTCTTTTTAATTGTTTTTGTAGTTTAATTATTAAGGTGATCCAGTAAATAAGGGAATCCCTACAGTCTCATGCAGTCTATCTGGCATATCTGCAACTATATTACTGGTTGCTCTAACACTGGCATTGAGGATACTTGTATCTTTCATGTTTATTGTAGTACTCATCTTAGATCTGTAGTTGGGTCTGGCAGATAAGGTTTCCTGGGGTTTTCTCATGCTATTATATTGGAGAGTCAATTGGACAATTAGTGTAATATCCCTATAGATTTACTGTGAATTGATCTATATTTATCTATAGGGAAAGTGTTGCTCTGCAGTGAATCTACTGGGAGCTCAGTCCTGGGTTTACTCTCCGCTTAGGTGCTGGTCCGGGAATCTGGCCTGGGCGCCAAAGCATTGGTTTATATGTTTGTGGTCCTCCCACAAGTAAGGTATAATATCTAGTAGTATGATATAATATATGTGGTTGGAAACCCAACTGTGACCCAGCCTTGCTGTGCGACGAGTAGCTGGTGTCCTAGTCCCGAATAGGAAAGTGCGCTCAGCGCTTAACCTTCAGTTCAGCATGAGGCAAGGATATTTAAGTATAGCCCAATGGCTAGTGAGATGGAGGGAAACAATACAATTAAAATTGCTTGTTATTCTAATACAAGTTGTTCATACTTTATATAAAATAGAAGCTTTATTTATAAGTGAAAACTTCATGGAGTGAAGTTAGAAGCCAGCCTAATGTGGCCATATGCGTGGTACACCCGTATATATGCAGTGAGAATGATATAGAAGAAAACTTCACAAGGGGGAAGTTAGAAATAGAATATAATAGAAATATAAACTGAATATGAAAGACCACATGCCAGTATATCCTTCCCAATGTATCCAAACCATATGAGCCGGCCCTTGGGGCTGGGTATGGGGCCGGATAGACAATGTGGTACAAAACCCGTTCCTGAATTCACGAGAATATTCATGAGTGTTCTTCATATTGAATAGAACATCGGTGTAAAGTTGCATCCTGCTCTGGGAATGGTTAGAGGAGATATTGGAGTTTTGGTGTAGAAGATATATGTAAATGACTTGTTATAACCCATGCTTCCAACAACCCACACTAACCCCCACAACCACCCGCCTCCGCTCCGAGACCTTTCTGACCGAAAGGACGAAGGATTATTTTCCATAATCCCCATTCCCAACAAGTCCGACCAAGAATCTGCGTTCCTGCTCCCGTTTCCGTCATGACCGAGACAACATCCCCGAGTCCGTCTCCGACCGAAGACTCAATACTTTGATAACCGATGCGCAGGACCATCGCGTACCTCACTCCCGTGTTTTCTTTTTTATATTGACCCCTTGTACTCCCTTTTCCCTTGTTTTATGACCGGCAAAGATAATACAAGGATAGTCGCATATATATAGTCTCCCAGTCGACTAGACTGTTCACTAGTATGAATATCGATTTAGTCTCCTACCAGTTTCTGATTCATTTCTGGTAAACTCCGCCTCCTTTCCGAAATTAGGGACAGACGATTGAGGAGGGCGCAACACATAAGTTGAAGCCAAGTCCCTTTGACCTCGAACATCTCAGTGACCAGATTGACCCACTCCGCGACCTACCCTAAGTTCCCGGTGCCTCCGCCCCCTGCCCGTAGTCCGTCCGACTTCCATCTCGGTCCTCGGCCCTGTTACAGACCTTTGCACCAACCCGGACTGCCCTTTCGGAAGTACTAGCTAAGCACCTGACACACGGACTTAACAGTATATTCGTACTCACACTCCTGATCGTCATGGGTTCAAGGCCAATTACATGTTCGCAAGCCCTACAGACAATCACCCAGGCGTCTGCCCACCGCACTTCCATCCCCCGAGAACTACTCGCCCCTGGGCCAAGTTTTCAGATGCCTCAGACCCCTGCACCCCTCCCTGGACCCTCTTCAGACTCCAGGTTCTCGAACATGGACCGACCCCCGCGCTCGAGTATGACCAACCCGTTCCTTGTGAACCCCCCAGTGACCAACCAACCGTCACCCCCGGAGATGCCCTCCAGTTCAGGATCATCCTCAGCAGTACTGACCACGTCCGGATCATCATCCACGGTACCCCCATACCTTGCATCTCCCCCTTTCGTATAACCACCGTTTGCACCACCACCACACGCCACCCCCCCACAGGCCGCACCACCATTTGTTGCACCACCCCCTGTCATACCACCACCCGCTGCACCACCCGCCGTTGCCCAGCCCTACCCCGTACCACCCGCCGCAGCACCACCCCCTCCACCACCAGGAGGAGCCCCCACTATGGGGCCAAACAACGTGCCCAACCTCACCCAGGCTATCGCTATGTTAGCGAGTAATCTAGCCTCCCCTAGAAGATCAGCCCCCCGTGCCACCAAGGTTTGAGACCCGGATCCTTTCAACGGATCCGATTCAAGGAAACTGCAAGCCTTTTTAGTGCAGTGCATGCTGAACTTCCGTGACTGCCCTGATGCTTTCGACTCCGACAGTGCCAAGGTAACCTATGTATTATCGTACCTGACCAGTACCGCCCTAGACTGGTTCAAACCAGCCCTTACCGCCCCCGATGAGCCAGACTGGCTCTATGACTATGTCGAGTTCGTCTCTGAACTCAAGACCAACTTCGGACCCCACGACCCGGAGGGAGAGGCCAAAGCGGACCTTGAAAACCTCCGCATGCGCGACAACTAGCGCATCACAATTTATGTAGTCAAATTCAACCGACTAGCCACCCGCGTCCACTGGGGTGACGCCGCACTCCGTCGGCAATTCTACAATGGACTTCCCGGGAGGATCAAGGATGAGATCTCTAGAGTAGGAAAACCGCGTTCCCTACTCCAACTCTGCCTCCTGTCTCAATCCATCGACGCCCGTTATTGGGAACGTCGTTCAGAAGTCGCCAGAGAATCTGCCTCAAACCAGAACTTCGACCGCCCATACGATAGAGGAAGAACCTCCGTGAACACGTACTCGGCCCCTAACATGGGCAATAAGACAGCCAATGTAGGCCAACCCGTGACCCCGTCCAATGGCAGCAGGACTACCACGGACCTTTCATCCAGATTAGGGAAAGACAGAAAACTTACGCCACAAGAACGCCAACGCCGACTCGAACTAAACCTCTGCCTCTTCTGCGGTAGATCGGGTCACACAGCCAAAGAATGCCCGAGATCTCCTACCACGGTCACCCAAGGACGCGCAGCCTCCGTAGCAGAAGAAGTCGAGGAGGACTCCGAAGCATCGGACGCCTCGGAATCCAATGATTAGGCACAGGCCCCCGGCTCCAGCGCCAGTTGTTCGCGTTGAACAAGTCGACAGCGCCCACGGAGCAAAACAAACAACGCATCCACTCTCTTCAGTTCCCAAAAAACCATGACCACCCGTCGATAAGTTTCGACCCTGACCCTCTGAAAATCCGTCAGATTCTAGTTACCGGACACCACACGCTCACCCACCGCGACCCAACGATTGATAGGGTATTGAGTACTACTTTGTTTAGCCTACATCCGAACTGATTCTTGAGACCGAGCCGCAGCGTTCAAATTCGACCCCCCGAGAAATTTCCACTCAGGAAATCGTGACCCCCAAACTGTACCACCCCTTAGACAAGCGGTACCACTTGTAGATTTTCTTGCTTAGCCTAGACCTTTTTTTGATAACATGTTAAAATCACCAAAACCTTGATACGGTTACTACCAAACTCGCATTTTTTGTAGGACACCCCCGAGTTTTTTCCAACCCTGTCCTAGTGACAACACCACCACGACTGCAACCACGAGATGAGATATCACTAGGGAAGGGGGGAATGAAA
>QLPG01019694.1:0-16294 GCA_003314385.1 Gomphus sp. MG54 | reverse complement strand
ATGTGCTGGTGGGGGTACGCGAAGATAATGATATGTTAATGGTTCTGTCTGGATATGTGTGTCCTGGGTGTTGTAGCATTGCATGGGAATGAGCTCTGAAGAAGACATGATGACAAATTGAGAGTCTGAAGATCGGTGGGCTGAATAGAATGGTTGGCTGTATGATGTGGCGACAGTGAAGGTGATATGGGATGAGCGCCGATGGAGTCTGATTTGGAACATGGTTGAGATCGGTCGCTTTACTGTCAACAAGCGACACCAAAGCCAAACACACTATGGCAACAGAGTAAGCAGTAACCTCAGAAATACACAAGGATTGCATTAGCCTCACTCACGTGCTCTTTCTTGAATGCCCTTTCTCCTGTTTTTCACATATCTTCTACTTCTGAGACTTTGAAAACTTCTTTAATAGTTAATTTGACTTGCTCTAGTATTCCTGAATTTCCTTTAGTTATGCTTTTAGATTGTGGTTCTTTAGACTGCTTTATTGAATCATGAGTTGTGCAAAAATATTCTTGGCCTACTAACTCAGTTCCTCCTATTTGAAACTATTTGATGGTTCTACTAACTCTGTTATTACTCAGACCACTATGATCCCCATCCATTTCTGACCAGTGAACTTTAGAACATTACTTTCTATGTAATATCACTGGATGGCAGTTAGGGTATAGCATGGGTTTAGCCAACCCGCATGGGTCACCGGGTCAGGTGCCCTTGGGTTTGGGTATGGGTCAAGCTGAGAGCACCTGTGACCCGGCCCAACCTGGCACATCAACCATGTACACATGCATGCGCACACATATGACACCTAACCAGGCACTCACTCCTGTCATATGTGTGCATGTATGACATGCATGTGCATATGACACACACATGCCACATATGCATATGACATGTATGTGCCACATGCACATATGACACACATGTGCCGCCACATGCATACAACACACATGCTGCACACACATGACACACATGTGCTACCACATGCATACAACACACATGCTGCACACACATGACACATATGTGCTGACACCAATGAGCCATATATGCACACATATAACATGTTTGTGTTGGCACATGCATGTACAGCATGTTCATGTGTGCACATACAACATGTCCATGTTGGTGCATTCAAGTTGGCATGTATGCATACAGCACGTTTGTGTTGGCATATGCATGTACAGCATGTTCATGTTGGTGAAAACACAATGTATGACACAAATGCACTACAGGCATATGGGTGCAGCATGCACCTGACACCTGTCAACCTGTGGGAAAAAACCCATGGGTTGACAGGTTTGGGTTTCCCATGGGTCAGATACAGGTCACCCACATTTGACCCATGGGTGACCCATGCCATTCCCTAATGGCAGTTGCTCTGCAGTACTTGGCTTCAACTAGCTCACCTGCTACAATCCATTGATTGACTGGGTATTGGGTAGTATAACTTTTAAGACTATAGAACTGACCACCATTCTGACCCCTCAGGCCTCACCTGCTGCCTCACAGTCCAGCACCCCACTTCCTAGCAATCTGTTACCATCTACAAAGTTGTAGGCACCACAGATAGCCCTAGTTAATGCAGAAGCATTTGTTCACGCCTGAAAACTAGAAGGTTCACAAGCCTTTCAACTTGACCTTGCAGATCTCAACAAATACGCTCAAGGCTCTACTACAGTTGACTCTTCCAACAACATGGATAGCATTAAATAGCATGTTCCAGAATTCCATCATGACTTCGCTGATGTCTTTAGTAAACAGCATGGTAATACACTAGCACCCCATAGACCTTACAACCTCAAGATCAACCTTGAGGACAGCACTTTGCCCCCCTCTTGGTCCCATCTATTCCCACTTGGTATCTGAACTCCAATCACTACAAGATTTCATCAACAAACACCTCAACATGGGCTTCATTCAACCCTCATGTTTGTCACATGGTGCCCCAGTACTATTCATACACAAGAAGGATGGCTCCCTGCAACTCTACATAGACTTTTGTGGTCTAAACAGAATTACAAAGAAAGACCATCATCCACTTCCCCTTATTTCCGACCTCTTAGACACCCCCAAAAAAGCTCGTATATATACCCCAAAATCAATCTTTGACATGCCTATCATCTTGTTTGAATTGCCAAAGGGGATGAATGGAAGACAGCTTTTAGGACTTGTTATGGATCCTTTGAGTGGCTTGTCATGCCGTTCAGTTTATCTAACACTCCTGCTGCATTTCAGTGCTTTATAAACGACATTGTCAGCGATCTATTAGACAATTGCACCATTGTCTATTTGGATGACATCCTCATCTATTCAAATGATGAATCCTCACATATCAAACATGTCTGCAAAGTTCTTTAATGATTATGCAAACACAACCTTTACACTTGAGAAGACAAATGCTCCTTCCACCAAATGTCTGTCAAATACCTCAGAAATATCCTATCACCTGATGGTCTTATGATGGCAGAAGACAAATTCAAATGCATCACTCAATGGCCCAAGCCACATAAAGTCAAGGATGTCCAATCATTCCTTGGATTTGTAGACTTCTATCGACAATTTATTTTTAACTATTCCTCCCTTATGACTCCCCTTACTTGACTCACTTGAAAGGGTCTGGCATGGAACTGGAGTGAGGAGAGTAGAGATGTGTTTAATAAGCTAAAACTGGCATTCACATCTGCCCCCATCTTAACTCATTGGACTCCTGATTTGCCCTTGATTGTGGAGACAGATGCATCAGATTATGCTTTAGCAGCTATACTCTTGCAACACACCCCAGACTGCAAGCTTCACCCGATTGCTTTTCATTCCCAAACTTTCACTTCACCCAAACTCAACTATGACATTCATGATAAAGAACTGCTTGTGATTTTCGAAGATTTTCAAAAGTGGCATCACTACTTGGACAGTTCTGCTAAGCCCATTATTGTCATCACCAATCATAAAAACTTAGAGTACTTTTGCATGACCAAGTTATTGACTAGACATCAAGCTAGGTGGTCAGAATACCTTTCCCAGTTTAACCTTGTCATTTGTTTCAGACCAGGTCATGTGGGCACTAAGCCTGATTCGCTCACTAGATGATGGGACGTCTACCTTAAGGAGGGGATGAGCAACTATGCTACTATTAATCCCCAAAACCTTCGACCCATCTTCTCTCAACAGCAGTTGACTACACCCCTTCAAGCCATGAGCCTCAAACTCTCTCATAACTTCTCTTATATACTCTCGCATTTCTGAACTCCAATGGGGCCACCATTCTAGAACTTCATTTCTATGGCCTTGTGGGACTCAGCCATAAGGGAGGGATGCTATTAGGAACTGTACGAGTATGCTGTTGGGGTATGATTTTATTCCCCTGAATTTGTGTTTTGTTCTTACACTTTTGTGTTTCTCTTTTGTGCTTTTCACCTTTGCATTTGCATTCTCTGATGCTTAAAATAGGCGCCCATAACGACGTACCTTTGCACACCTTTGGGTCTTGTCTTTGGCATTGTTATAGCCCATGCTTTCAACAACCCACACTAACCCCCACAACCACCTGCCTCTGTTCCGAGACCTTTCCGACCGAAAGGACGAAGGATTGTTTTCCATCGTTCCCATTCCCGACACGTCTGTCCGAGAAACCGCGTTCCTGTGCCTGTTCCCATCACGACTGAGACACCATCCCTGAGTCCATTTCCGACCAAGGACTCAATACTTTGATAACCGACGTGCAGGACCATCGTGTACCTCACTCCCTTGTTTTCTCTTTTATATTGACCCCTTGTACTCCCTTTCTCCTTGTTTTATGACCGGCAAAGATAGTACAAGGATAGTCGCATGTATATAGTCTCCCAGTCAACTGGACTGTTTGCCAGTACAAATATCGACTTAGTCTACCACCTAGTTTCTGATTCATTTCCAGTAAACTCCCGTCTCCTTTCTGAAATTAGGGACAGACGATCAAGGAGGGCGCAATACATAAGTTAAAGCCAAGTCCCTTCAACCTCGAACACTTCAGTGACCAGATTGAACCAATCCGTGACCGACCCTAAGCTCCTGGCACTTCTGTCTCTGTCCATAGTCCATCTGATTTCCGTTCTCGGTCTTTGGCCCCATTACGGACCTCCACGCTAACCCAGATAGCCCTTTCAGAAGTACTAGCTAAGCGCCTGACATGCGGACTTAACAGTATATTCGTACTCACACTTCTGATCATCATGGGCTCAAGACCAATCACACGTTCGCAAGCCCTACAGACAATCACCCAGGTGTCTGCCTGCCGTGCTTCTGTCCCCCGAGAACTACCCGTCCCTGGACCAAGTTTTCAGATGCCTCAGACCCCTGTGCACCCCCCGGAACCCTCTTCAGACTCTGGATTCTCGAGCATGGACTTACACCTGTGCTCGAGCATGACCAACCCATTCCTCGTGAACCCCCCAGTCACCAACCAACCGTCACCCCCGGAGATGCCCTCCAGTTCAGGATCATCCTCAGCAGTACCAACCACATCTGGATCATCATCCACGGTACCCCCGTACCTCGCATCTCCCCCTTTTGTACCACCACCGTTTGCACCACCACCGTGCGTTGCCCCCCCACAGGCCGCACCACCATTCGTTGCACCACCCCCCATCGTACTACCACCCGCTGCACCACCGCCCGTCACCCAGCCCTATCCCGTACCACCCGCTGCAGCACCACCCCCTCTACCACCAGGTGGAGCCCCCGCTATAGGGCCAAACAATGTGCCCGACCTCACCCAGGCCATCGCCATGTTAGCAAGTAATCTGGCCTCCCCTAGAAGATCAGCCCCCCGTGCCACCAAGGTTCGAGACCCGGACCCCTTCGACGGATCCGATTCGAGGAAGCTACAAGCCTTTTTAGTGCAGTGTAGCTGAACTTCTATGACCGCCCTGATGCTTTCGACTCCAACAGTGCCAAGGTAACCTATGTATTATCGTACCTGACCGGTACTGCCCTGGACTGGTTTGAACCAGCCCTCACCGTCCCCGACGAGCCAGACTGGCTCTACGACTATGACGAGTTTGTCTCTGAACTCAAGACCAACTTTGGACCCCATGACCCAGAAGGAGAGGCTGAAGCGGACCTCAAAAACCTCCACATGTGCGACAACCAGCGTATCACAAATTATGTAGTCGAATTCAACCGACTAGCCACCTGCGTCCACTGGGGCAATGCCGCACTCCGTCGGCAATTCTACAACGGACTTCCCGGGAGGATCAAGGACGAGATCTCTAGAGTAGGAAAACCACATTCCCTACTCCAACTCTACCTCCTGTCCCAGTCCATCGATGCCCGTTACTGGGAACGTCGATCAGAAGTCGCCAGAGAATCCACCTCAAATCGGAACTTCGACTGCCCATACGATAGAGGAAGAACCTCCGTGAACTCGTACCCTGCCCCTAACACAGGCAATAAGACGGCCAATGTAGGCCAACCCGTGACCCCGTCCAGTGACAGCAGGACTACCATGGACCTATCATCCAGATTAGGGAAAGACGGAAAACTTACGCTACAAGAATGCCAACGCCGATTCGAACACAACCTCTGCCTCTTCTGTGGTAGATCGGGTCACACAGCCAAAGAATGCCCGAGATCCCCTACTATGGTCACCCAAGGACGCGCAGCCTCCATAGCAGAAGAAGTCGAGGAGGAATCTGAAGCATCGGACACCTTGGAATCCAAAGATTAGGCACAGGCCTCCAGCTCCAGCGCCAGTCATTCGCATTGAACAAGTCGACAGTGCCCATGGAGCAAAACAAACAACGCATCCACTCTCTTCAGTTCCCAAACACCTGTGACCATCCGTCGATAATGTTAAGGATTTGATATTCAGCCCAAACATCTCTTCTTCTTATCCTTGATATTCAGCCCAAACATCTCTTCTTCTTATCCTTGGCAACCAGGACCCAATGGTATTGGAGAGAAAGTATGGGGTTCTATTCATTATTATTTCTGATATCTTCCTTTGATAGGAATTTGAATTTTCCATTATATTTTGCAGTTGTGTGACTCTGTGACCTCAGCTCTTTTCCAAGAGACTGAGGTATGAGTTCACATTTATTCTCATATGTCATACAATTGTTAACTATTCTTTTAGATAGTATTTCAGGTAGCTAACTACTTCTAATATGAGCTCTTTTCCAAGAGACTGAGATAGTATTTCAGTCTTTATATTTTAACAGATAAGTTTCGACTGTGACCCTCCAAAAATCTGTCAGATTCTAGTTACCGGACACCACACGCTCACCCACCCCGATCCAACGATCGATAGGGTATTGAGTACTACTTTGTTTAGCCTACGTCCGAACTGATTCTTGGTACCCAAGCCGTAACGCTCAAATTTGACCCCTGAGAAATTTCCACTCAGGAAATCGTGACCCTCAAAACCATACTGCCCCTTAGACAAGCGGTACCACTTGTAGATCTCTTGCTTAGCCTAGACCTTTGTTGATAACATGTTAAATTCACTAAAACCTTGATACTGTTACTACCAAACTCGCATTTTGCAGGACACCCCCGAGTTTTCCGACCCTGTCCTAGTGACGACACCATGACAACCACGACCAAGACCACCTCAATGGCTATGACTACCATGAAGCTGGCCACGAACCATCAATGACATTATTTTCAAACAATTATGAACAACCCTATTCATCGCCGTAGAACAGAGGATGATTAGGATCAGGATTGGAAGGATCGTAATGGTAGAACAAATCCACCCCCTTGCCCTTTCCTTCCTCACTTGGCCCCGACACTGGATCGACCAGATTAACGGACCGCCCCGCCTTAGGTGTCACATCCTCCATGCCTGGAACCAATTCCATCCGATCCCCCATCGCATGAGGAGCCAGAGCAAGACCACCGTACCAGCAGTTCCACTTTGGATGATCTCGATTATTGGTTTGGATGGCATTCCACATCTCGGAAGCTTCTGACAGCCTCTTGACATCTGCTCCAAGAGCTCGAAGACGGATGTCCATACCGTTCAGAGCACCCCGGATCAACCCTAGGGCGGCCACGATTTCTGCACAGCCAACCTTTGGGGGAGGAGAGATCACCACATCCACCCTAGACCTCTTAGAAGAAGACGCTTCAGGAATGTCCTTCTCCTCCCGCCCCCACTTCCTCACAGCCGCCCCTCGGACAACCGGCACTCTGTCCACCTCACACCGCACCCGACTGGCCCAGCAGGGGACACAAGTTTTCGCCGATGTTGTCCACTTGCACTGTTTCTACCACTTGTGACATAAATCACAGGGCTCCGTCCTCAGAAACGAGGAGAATGCCAGAGTAATGGTCTGATACAGATCGGGACGATATTGAGTCAACGCCTGACGACTGGATTCAAAGGGTCCAAGACCCACCTCCCTTCCGACCACCCATGCCTCGCGAACCACTTGGTTTTCGAGGGCCTTCTGCGCTGCGGAGACACGAGCCCCCTCCTCCCTGCGCTTCCGACGCTTCTGGTCTGCATTCAACGCAGCAGAACCAGGCCCGACCATGGGTACCGAATGATCTTCACCCCCAGGATACCCCCTGGATGGTGACAGAACGATTTCCGGACCCATGGACGAATGGTGGTCCAACAAAGAGTCTTCGGAACCCCCAAAAGTCAGCTTGTCCTCGTCCTCCTCCGAACTTTCATTTTCTTGTGTGAGTAAAAGCCTACGCTCCAGAAGCAATGCCTCCTGTTCGACGGCACGGACCTTTTCTTTCTCTTTCCTCTCCTCTTCCTCCTTCAGCTGCCGTTCCTCCGCTAACCTCAGAGTCTCGGCCTTCTGTTTCGCCTCAGCCTGCCGAGTAGCCTCCACCTGCCGGGACTGCTTTGCCTCCAGAAGATGGACCTGTTCCTCGTACTGGGCCTTCAGGACACGCATCTCCTCTGACACATCCACCGTGACATCCCGCATGAGGTCCGACATGGGGAAGAAACAAAGAGGGAAAAACGACAATAAAAAGAAAACCCCTTATATACGAAGGATCAAACGGGCGCTTGGAGAATGCCCATTACGTGCAAACGCCTAAAAAACATTCCCACATCCTTTTCCGCCCTATTCATGGCAAGATAAGCTTAGAACCTCGAGGGCTCAGTCCTAGTGAGGGGATACTGTTATAGCCCATGCTTTCAACAACCCACACTAACCCCCACAACCACCCGCCTCTGTTCCGAGACCTTTCCGACCAAAAGGATGAAGGATTGTTTTCCGTAGTTCCCATTCCCGACACGTAGGGAAATGCACAGGTCAGGCCAACCCGCATGGGTCACCGGGTTGGGTGTCCTTGGGTGTGGGTGCAGGTCAAGCCACGAGCACCTGTGACCCGGGCCCAACCCGGGGCGTCAACTCCGACATGAACGCAACTTACACGTGTGCGCACGTGCCGACACTAACGCGATGCCCCGAATGCGACGAAAGTGCCGTACGCGCACGTGACATCACGAACGTGATGAACGCGGGGTACGCGCCGTACACGCTGTACGCGTCGTACGCGCCGTACACGTCGTATGCGCCGCACGCGCCGTACGTGTCGTACGTGCCGTATGCACCATACGTGCCGCACGCATCGTACGCGTCGTATGTGCCATACGCGCTGTATGCGTCGTACGCGCCGCATGCACTGTACGCGTCATATGCGCCGTACGCGCCACATGCGTGCGGGTGCGGTGCGCACCCGACACCCGTCGACCCATGGGAAAAAACCCATGGGTTGACAGGTTCGGGTTTCCCATGGGTTGGGTGCGGGTCACCCACATTTGACCTGTGGGTGACCCATGCCGTTCCCTACCGACACGTCCGTCCGAGAAACCATGTTCCTGTACCTGTTTCCGTCATGACTGAGACACCGTCCCCGAGTCCGGTTACCAACCGAGGACTCAATACTTTGATAACCAACGTGCAGGACCATCGCATACCTCACTCCCTTGTTTTCTCTTTTATATTAACCCCTTGTACTCCCTTTCTCCTTGTTTTATGACCGGCAAAGATAGTACAAGGATAGTCACATGTATATAGTCTCCCAGTCAACTGGACTGTTTGCCAGTACAAATATCGACTTAGTCTACCACCTAGTTTCTGATTCATTTCCAGTAAACTCCCGTCTCCTTTCTGAAATTAGGGACAGACGATCGAGGAGGGCGCAACACATAAGTTGAAGCCAAGTCCCTTCAACCTCGAACACTTCAGTGACCGGATTGAACCAATCCACAACCAACCCTAACCTCCCAGCGCTTCCGTCTCCATCCATAGTCCGTCTGATTTCTGTTCTCGGTCTTCGGCCCCATTACGGACCTCCACGCTAACCTAGATAGCCCTTTTGGAAGTACTAGCTAAGCACCTGACACGCAGACTTAACAAGCATCCATATTGACAAGCCCCAAAGGTTAGTAGTTACTTTGTTATATACTTGTCTTTAGCATCCATATTGATAAGCCCCAAAGGCCATTGTTGCTCTCTGTGTGTGACAGTTAAGAGTCTCTAGACCTTCCCTGCCAACATATACCTACATGCCTGACTATTTATTTCAGCCCACTCAGCCTAACTCTGCCCTCACTTGCCTATTCAACTGTATGCCCTCAGCCCTCAAACTATATGCACCTTGTATATCCATCTTGGCATCACATGCACCTGTCAATTCATTCTACTCATTTATGTCAACCTCCATATGCTCACAAATCTCATTTTCACTTCATTTATATTTAATATCCTTTTCATTATGTTCCGCTCCACTTTCCTTATTTTGCAATTCTGTCCTATCTCTTATATCCGATCTGCTACTATGTTCCTTATTGGGTAACTCTGTTGAGAATCGGGGTGACATGTCCTCCCTTAATGTCACAGAGGAGATCAAGATTGGGACATAGTATTTCTGTTCTCGCTTACATAATCCTCAGCTTTCTTATCTATTATAGGAATCTAGTCAACTCCATGGTAGAGTCAAAAGTAGTATAAAGATCTTGTACATTCTATAGTTCAGTCTTCAGTCAGATAATTAACTAAGATTTCAACTAGCCCCCTTCTATTTATCTTAGACTTAATTACTGTTCTTGCTTTTATGAAATTAGGGACCTGTACAATCTGGTAGACACAACATACAAGTTGAAGCCTTGCCCTACTCTGAACCTTGCCATTGTTTCATCTTTGAGAGATATTCTCCTATCCCGACTATGTCATTCTTTCATATCATAACAATGTTGAATAGTTGAAGATGAAACAATAGTAGAACTTGGCAAATCCAAGGAAAGATTGAATGTCTTTGAATTTTCTCAGTTTGGGCTAATCACAGATGGTCTTGACTTTGTCTTCAGCTACAGTGAGACCTTTAGTTTGGAGGATATAACTAAGAATTTTGACCATGTCTTTGTAATATTTGCATTTGCTAGTTTTTTCGCCTATAGGTCATGCTTTCTAAGTTATTGTAGTACTTCTCAGACATGTTCTTAGTACTGTTTGAGGGAGTCTGAATAGATCAGTATATTGTCTATGTATATAACTGTGGAATTATCTAAGAGGTTGCCAAGAATATTGTTTATAAACCTTTGACAATCTGTAGGAGCATTGGATAGGCCAAAAGGCATAACCAACTGTTTATAGGACCTGTAACAAGTCTTGAATTCCATCTTCCACTCATCATCTTCAGCAATTTGGACAAGATAGTACACATGCCAAAGATTGATTTTAGAATAGATTCAAGCCTTTTGGGGAGCATCCAGGAGATCTGAGAGGAGGGAGAGCAGATAGCAGTCCTTCTTGATTACCTTATTTAGTGCCTGAAAGTTGATGCACAACTGAAGTGAGCTATCTTTGTTATATATAAACAGGATTGGCATAGCATGCAGGGACTAAGAGACTCTAAGAAAACCCATGTTCAAGTGTGTGTCTAAAAATGTATGTAGTGCTTCTAGTTCCAATCTTGATAGGGTGTATAGAAGTGGATAAGGCATATTGGCAACATCTTCCAAACTGATTTTCAGATTATAGGCAAGGTCATAAATAGAACAGAAAGGTACTACAAGAAAGGTCTAGACTATAAAGGCAGAAAAAGCAGAAAAAGTAAGATTGTTACAGTACAGGGCAGACAAAGTCAACTAATTTGGTTTTGTATGATCACAAATTTCTGGTAATAAACTGATGTTAGATTCAGATTCAGAATGTCAAAATATATCAAAAAAACTTGTTCTAAAGTTTTTCCCATAGGATTTAAGGGTGGCCAAATTTTTGGGCCTTTTTAGCATAACTTTTCACTCAAATCTTGATGTCATGAGGTAAATTTTAGTTAAGTTTAGCATCAATTGACACCATGGCTTATTCAGTAACTACACAATGCTTAGTTTGCTTTCAAACAGCCCAAGCAGCTGCATTCCTAGTAAGTCCCTTGTAATATGCAGCCATGAATCACCAAGAATGATTTATAAACTGCCATATCACATCAGCTAGGCATGCATCAAAGTATTATTTTGCCACTGTCTTTGTATCCTCAAATGTCTTCTTTGGAATTTCTCAATAATGGAAATTTTCCCATCCTCAGTACTATTGTCATATTTTAGTTTCATAAAATAATGCAAGAAAGTAATAATCTAAATACTTGCCATTTTAATAGGGTTGATCTCACAATGAAATTTAGGCAAGAAGATACATTCATGCCCTGCATTGTAAATAAATGCCTCTAGCTGAGAAATTTGATTTGAAAAATCATCTTAGTGACTGAGGATATGAGCCATACAGCAGTTTGTGTTGTTAGTTGGGCAAACAAGTTTGCACTTTGCTTTTTTGCCTTGAACATTAAAACCCCTTTCTTTAAGAACTATTTTGAGTCCCTTTGACTCTCCATTCACTGTGGTTATTTTCTATACCTGTCCTTAGAATAAAGGATTTGGATTAGATTGGGGAATTATAGTATCTTTCTATTTGCACTGCTTGCCTCTATCAGATTTATTCATCAATGCTTTGAGAGCACCTGGGGTAAGAGATCCATGAGCAGAAGACTGATCATAAACAAATAACACAATGCATCTAGGAAACTGCTTCTCAAAAACAACAATTGCATGTAAAATCTAGGCCAATAGTTGTTCTGCATCCTACCATACATCTAGAGGTGTGAGCAATGACGATAATATTATATGGCCTGATGTTATAACCCTGCTGAAGTCATTTCTATTCTAACACAAGGCCAAGCCTAGGAAAAGCCACATGTTATACATGGGCACTATTAGGGCAACCCTCTTGCAGCCTCTTGGAGGTGTCTAAGAGGTGAGCTAAGCAGGGAGAATCCAAAGTTTTAATTATAACTACTACTCAAATACATGTGGGGCCCTCACCTCAGCAGGGGGAATCCAAAGAGGAAAGTCTAAGGATCCTGCTGCTAGTGAACCACTTTTATACCCTTTATGTAAGTGGTCTGTGCACTAGCTTACAGATCAATACATTGGAGTTTGTAGAGCCAACTTCCTGGTACTAAGTCCAAAGCTTGGGCATTTATTCTGGGTTCTATTCATCATGTTTTAAGATCATTCTTGTTTCTACTCAGTGGTCTTTTGGATTTGGGCATCTTAGCCTCGGAGTTGGTTGGAGTTTGAAATAGGATGTCAGACCTGGATCAGGCTTTGGAGAGGGTCATCCCCTGACAGGCACATCCTTGTGCTTCAAAAAAATCCTATTTTCCCACCTACCTGCAAGCCATTGCCAGTCTGCAGCTTCTCGATCAGAAACCCTGCCCTCCAACCAGACATTGTGTCCATTGTTCACCAGTCGTAACTTCACCTGACCCTCATCGATAAACAACTTTTAATTTCTATCTCTATAACTTTACCAATCAGCCCAACTTTGCTCATCATTTCCAAAAATGGAAGTACGTTGAGATCCACTCAAGATCCCGTTCAGATCCTGTAGTGGCTTGGTCACAAAGTTTGCTCAAACCCCTTGCACTTTCACCTCCTTGTTCTTTTGACTAGAGACCCTTTCCCTATTCATATTCTCCCTTGTTCTTGGTCACTAAGTCCTACTGAAATTTGAAATATGTACTAGTATAAGTACGTATGTAATGTAGAAGTTTGGTAGTCTGATAATCAACTTAGAATTTGACCAGAAAACCTCACTCACTCTCTGAGCTTTCATCATACTCTCTGAGCTTCGTCGACAAGTCTCTATGACCTTGCTCCACTGTAAAACCTCTGCCCAAAGTTAGGGACCAACAAGATTGGAAAGTGTAGCATATAAGCTAAAGCCAAGCCCCATGCCCAAACCTTTGTGAAGTTTCAACTTGCCTGTTAGGAGCTATACGCTAGCATACCCGACTATTCATTTCAGCCTGCTCAGCCCAACTCTGCCCTCACTCACCTATTCAACTATACTCCCTCAGCCTACGGACTATATGCACCTTGTGTATCCGTCTTGGCATCACATGCTCCTGTTAATTCACTCCACACATTTACATCAAACTCCATATGCTTATTTCCATTCTGTCTTCATTTACAGTTTGGCTCAGTCCAGTGAGCCAAGCGGACATGGCAGGCTTTAATATACTTGTACATTGCACCCTCTCTCCATAAAGCCACTGGATTTTGTAAGGGTATTTAGGAGGGTGCCAAGAATGTCAGCCTAAACATGGATGATAGATAGAGAGGAAGAGAAGATATACAAGTCTTTGTTGATCTTCTGAACAAAAATACATATATCAACTATGCTACTTTTATAGTCAAAGAAATAGGGATGAATGACCATAATATGCAATTTACTGGTTTTGAAAGAAGTCAGTAGAAATGATAATAGTAGATAGGGGGCTTTTGATAAATAAGCTCCCTTGGATGTCTAGGGTACCATAGGGAGTAAACCTTTGGTGAGCTATAGAATATTCCTAGTCCTTTATAAATGATTTATTCAACTGACATTAACATGGTAAAGTGTTCTTCTATCTGATATTGTTTTGGAACTGTAAATGAGGTAACCCAAGAACCATGACAAAACTTTGGTATGAAGAAAGCCTAATCAAGTTCTCTGACAAGACATGGGCAAGTGGAAGCCTGTCTGGGTTGATGTTAAGTCCACGTGTCGGCGCTTAGCTAGTACTTCCGAAAGGGTATTCGGATTAGCATGGAGGTCCGAAATGGGGCCGAGGGCCGAAGGTGGAAGTCGGACGGACTATGGGTGGAGGCAGAAGTGCCAGAAACTTAGGGTTGGTCGTGGAATGGTTCAATCCAGTCACTTAGGTGTTTGAGGTCGAAGGGACTTGGCTTCAACTTATGTGTTGCGCCCTCCTCGATCGTCTGTCCCTAATTTCGGAAAGGAGACGGGAGTTTACCGGAAATGAATCGGAAACTGGGTACGAGACTAAATCGATATTCGTGCTAGCGAACAGTCTAGTCGACTGGAAGACTATATACATACGACTATCCTTGTACTATCTTTGCCGGTCATAAAACAAGGAGAAAAGGGAGTACAAGGGGTCATTATAAAAGAGAGAACAAGGGAGTGAGGTACGCGATGGTCCTGCACATCGGTTATCAAGGTAACAGAACCTTGACTTTGGAGTCTTCGGAGGTTCGGAATCGCAGAACCTCGGAATGTATGTCAGACATCCGGAGATCGGTTATTCAGGCTTTGGTTGTTTGGAAAGGTCCCGGAAATGGTGCAGGTGGTTGTGGGATTTAATGTGGGTTTGTTTGGCTGCATGAGCCATAATAGTTGATGTCCAAAAAGAATTGTTTAGAGGGGCCTTGGCAGGTGCCTTTTCAATTACATGTAGGAATAATAGTTTGTGTACGTGAACTATTATTCTACCCTTGCCTAGGATTATTTCCACAGATGTTCTATAAATCTGATTTAGTTATTTTACTATGTTTTTTTGTACCTTTTATGTTTTAACCAAGAACCCTTTATCAAGCACTGACCTTTAGATCAACATACTCAAGAGAGGGAGGCACTAACCTTCTGATCAACGTACCTATGAGAAGGTGGCACTGGCCTTTGGACCAACATACCAGAGTGGGTGGCACTGACCTTCAGATCAATGTACCTAAGGATGCTTGATGCACAAGATAATCCGATGGATTATGGGTGATAGTAAGATAGATTGTTAAGTTACTTTTTGTTAAGTATACATACTGAGATCCTGGTAATTTGGCAGTGCCGACCGAGCAGTCATCCTACATCTATGTACAAGTATCCATGCTGGATGCAAGTCACTTCGTACACCGGTCTCAGCTCAGCATATCCACCACCTACATTCCTTGTCCTTATCCCTCACATACTCTACACCATTCACCATCTATTAATCCTACTATGCCTACTCCTCATTCCTCGATCTGCCTTACCTCAGGACTTCCTGTCCTTGTTTTATCCTCAGCCGCAACTATTGTTTTATAGTCAGACACTCCTTATTGTCCTAGCCTTGGCCATGTTCCTATTATTCTATTTTTTATTGTTCTATCCCCATTTACATTTCTTCATTCTAATTTTACTCATTACAGACAATACTCCCACATGCTCTGCATACCTTATTGTTCCACATTCCTTATTCCACATGTCGCTTCTTAAACCTATATAAGTAAGGCATGCATATACATACTTCCTCATTCTGGGTATCGACTAGGCTTAGGCCCCTTACCTTCCCTCTCCTCTGTAAAGTCCTCTACTTGGGCCAGAACTTTGGCACCCTCTGAGTACCTCCTCTGTCCCAAATTGGTGGTATGCATGGCAAGTAGGGTGTAACGTACAGATACGTTGAAGCCAAAGCCACTACTTCCGGCCTGTAGGACTTGGCTGTGACCCGTCCACATCCTTGGCATTACTAAAGTTTGACAGCTTGACACTTTTACGCTACAGAACTAGTCTCTATTTATACTAATTCTAAGCTGATTATGTAACTCCCCAATAAGGCAAGACCTTCCTGAAATTAGTGGAAGGGTGTAGAGAGGAATGGAAGGTCCTAGAAGCCTGTGGCAGTTACGAGTCACCCTGTAGTTACAAATGAGTCACCCTGTAGTCACTAATGAGTCATATTCCCATGGCTGGTAGTCTTGTGACTGGTCAAGTCATGAAATATTAATAGTAAGTGAGCCGAGCTTCTGGGCTGACCTAATGTATAATAGCTAATTCCTAAGCCCAGGAATTTGTTGTACAATTGAGTCTTGAGAGCTTGAGCCAGCAGTTTGGTGCCATTTTCCATGTATAAGTGTTTGGTGCCTGGATGTGGGTCCTTGTGGGTCAAAATAGAGATAAGCAACAAATATAAGTGTTTTTGGAGTATTTCCTTGGGCTTGAAGAGCTTGATAGTTTAAGAGTTAATTACT
>QLPG01019664.1:0-22899 GCA_003314385.1 Gomphus sp. MG54 | reverse complement strand
ACCTTTTCGACAACACCCTTCGGCAGTCCCGAAGTCCGTCAGAATCCGGCTCCTGACACACTAGCTCGGAAAACCCCCTCGGAAGTGCTAGCTAAGCGCCTGACACGCGGACTTAACAACCAGAATCACCATATGCACAAGGGGAGAGGCTGTCAATATGTCAAATCCTTTTCTTTTTGTAACTAACAAATTATATCTGATTCTCCTAACATAGTTGTATACAATCCACCCACAAGACCCATATCATACTCCTTTTCCATTATCATATGACTCTTTTTCTACTAATTCTGCTCACATGCTACTGGCCTCCTTCATATGTTCCAGCCAATTCATATATTTCACAAACATATAAATATTCAATGTAACGTCCTGTAGTAGTCAGTCAATCCAACTCACTTTTTCTCTTGGTACATTCTAAGCACTACCTCGCTCAAACTTGAACTACTATCATATTGATTACTAGCCTTACCAATAAAATCTTGGCTTCAACATACTTGTGCATTGTGCCCTACTTTCTGTGCATTCTACTAATTTGGAACAGAAGGGAAACCCAGGAGAGTACCAAGAGTGCTGGCCCAAGTAGAGGACTTTAGACAGGAGGAGGGAAGACAAGAAGGTATAAACCTAGTTGATATTCACAGTGAAGAACTATCTACATACATTTGCTACTTATATAAGTTAAGAAGTGAGATGTAGAACAGGGTAGCATAAGGAATGCAGAACAATAAGGTATAGAGAGCATGTGGGGTATTGTCTACAATGATCAAGAATAGAATAAATAAATGTAAACAAGAATTGAACAATGAAGATAAGATAATAGAAATGTGGCCAAGAATAAGATAATAGAAAGTGACTGAATATAAAACAATAGGGTCATGGCCGAGGATAAAACAATAAAGAAATGTCCTGAGATGACACAGGCAACGAAATAAGAAGAAACAGGGTGGGGATTAATGGATAATGAGTGGGGAAGAGTGGATGAGGGATAGGAATGGGGAATGTGGATGATAAATGTGCCAAGCCAAGACCAACATACCAAGTGACATGTGTGTGGCTTGGTCACTTGCGTGTGGAATTAGACTGACCATTCGGTCAGGACTGACAAGTTACCTGGTACTTGGTACATGCACTTGACAAGTTGGTCCAGTAATGGTTCATTTGCATTTTGGACAGCAGCCAGCAGGCATTATACAGCATCTCAAGGCTAGATGATTGTGCCAGATTTGTATTTATTTGTTTATGAGTTGGTATATAATTTATTTTTTTCACAAATTTATGGGAATCATACACTACTTAATTATAACTATTTATTGCTCATTTTTCCAAGATTTTTCGTTTTTTGGGGGGTGTGGCCAAAAATTTGACATGTCCAAAATAAAAATAATTTTGGAGAACAATTGGCTTGTACCATTGACCTAATTTTGATGTTAGATGCTTCTTTTAATGGTCTAGTATCAATTTCAATCAGCCAATTTTGCTATAAAATTGGGTCAAAATTTTTGGTTGAGTTTGCTTGTCCCATACTGTAACAGAGAATAACATATTGAAGGTAATCACCCTTTTATTGATTTATTGATCCCTGGTATATGCATTCATTATAATGTGTTTGAGCATGGCAATCATCTTGTTGTCCTCAAGTAGTTTTATTCATTATTTTGCATTCATTCTAAGGTAGAAGACCAACTATTTCCACTAAGGTCACATGACTCAAATGTCACATCTACCATTTTGATGCTTCCTATATGCACCACAAACTCATGCTCAAGTATCCAAGTCACTTTGGTATAACATCTGTGATTTACCTGATTATTCTATAGCTGGACAGGTTCATGAAATCTCTAATCCTGACCTTATTTCTGAGACTCTCCAATACTCTTGCTTGTACTTGGCCTCACATCTTGTAGAGGCTCTTACATTTCCAGCTGCCAACACTTTACCCATCCTCGGCAAGCTTGGAACAGGTTGAGTTTGCTTGTCCCATACTGTAACAGAAAATAACACATTGAAGGTAACCACCCTTTTCTTGATTTATTGATCCCTGGTATATGCATTCATGATAATGTGTTTGAGCATGGCAATCATCTTGTTGTCCTCAAGTAGTTTTATTCAATTTTTTTTGCATTCATTCTAAGGTAGAAGACAAATGGTTTCCACTAAGGTCACATGACTCAAATGTTTCATCCACCATGATGATACTTCCCATATATACCACAAACTCATGCTCAAGTGTCTCTAGACATTCAACAAGTCTCTTCGGTATAACATCTGCAATTTCCCTGATCATTCTATAACCAAATAGGTTTATGAAATCTCTAATCCTGACCTTATTTCTAAGACTCTCCAATACTCTTCCTTGTACTGGGCCTCACATTTTGTAAAGGCTCTTGCATTCCCAGCTGCTAACACTTTACCCATGCCAAGTTTGGGACATTTATCAATACACACTTATTGCACTGGTTTGAGTGCCTCAGTGTATTTAGAGAGCTTGTATATGGGTTAAAGTCTCTCAGCATGGCAAAAGAGGCCACTCAGTTAGTAACCAACATGGCAGAGGAGTTTGGCTTGCCATTTCTCCAGAAATACTCCAAGACCCATACCCACCACCTGTTGCTACTCAAGGATGCCTATCACTATCCACAGATGGCATTTGTGCTAATGAAACATTACTACCTCAACACATATGTCTCAGCCCTCACATGGACCCCTAAACATGCATTGATAAGACCTCACTATTGACATTGTATGATAATTTACCTAGAGTAGTAGGCATCATGGTATCATGGGGATCATTTAAGCATCTCATGTCACACCCTTTATCTGTATGCTCCATTGCCTTCTCACCTGATGGGACACATGTTGTCTCTGGGTGTTCTGATGGTTCAGCTCATATCTTGACTACCACTATGGTAACACCTCAATCTGTATTTGGAATACACATACATAGAAATCAGAGTAAATACTAAAGGGATGTTTAGATTGGATAACCTCTGTTGCATTCTTTCCAGATGGCACATGGGTTGGGTCTGGGTTGGATGATCTATCAGTCTGTATCTGGCATGTTTTGAGGGTGACAGAGCATGTGTTTGAGGGAGATACACTTCAGGTGTAGTCTGTATGGGATCATGGCTATCTCAGCCTAGTCTAAAAAAGCATCCAATGGTGCCAGTTACTTTTCTCTTCATTTTCCTTTACAATTTCACTGATTTTGGCTTTCTGTCATTAGAATTGTGGAATAAAAATTAGTATTTGGGTATCCAAATGTAGTATCCAATAGCCCCAAATTCAATATATATTTTTCCCTATTTTTCCTGATTTTATGAGGCTAAAGACCCTTTATTTTGTTAATGTCCAACTTTAGTATTCACAAGAGTTGACAAACTCAGCTGAGTTTGCTAATCTTACCCCAAAACTGGTAATTAATTCAACTCAGTGTGGAGTTTAAATTGGTTACCAACTGCATAAGCACAATACTATGCCCATTGCTACAGCACAGCTTAAAGGTTATACAAGGCCTGACACAAGGCCTGACATGGCCAGTGTAAATATGCCAAAATAATGTACTTAACGTAGAAGACAAACAGTTTCTGCTATAGTCATGTGATGTGACCATGTCACTGTCACATTTCATTGTCGAATTTTTTTTTTGGAAAAAAAAATTGTATTCTGCTATAGAAGATGGCAATTTTTTTGGAAAAAATGATTGTGCTACACTGTACAATATGAGCCTTGTCCAACTCAGCTAGAATAGTATCTGGGAATATATGGTGACCTGGGTACTTCCAACTGGCCCAAGCTGCTTGACTACCTGTGAGGCCTTTCTGATATGCATCCATAAACTGTAATGATCTTGTTGGGAATCTGAAAGAAACAAGTCTCAATGACTGAATGGAACAGTATAAAAATGCAATGGGAGTATGATAGATAAGTGCATGACATACCTTCTCATTGAATCCAAAGGCACAGCATTGAGAGCAAGAATAACATTTCTTTCAAGATCAGCTTCTGATGATAATGCAAGAAACTTGTGGTATACACTCTTAGCAAATCCCCAGCATTGTTCAATGAAGCTGACCTCACAATGGAATTTTGAATAGAAAATCATCTGGTACCCACATGATTCAACAAGCTTCTTAAGTTTGGATTTCTGCCCAACACAATCTGGTTCATTGAATAGAATCTTACAGCAACAGCAGTTGGTTTGTCCAGGTACACACTTGAACTGTTGGCATTGTGCCAATAAGTTTGTGGGATCTGGCAGATGTGCTCTATGATCAATATGTTCCTAGATAATTATGCACAATCCTTTAAACAAACCAGCTTGTGGATGGCCAATTGGGAAATACAATGATTGTAGGGTGCTATCAATAAATCGCCCATCCTGCATTGGGACTTTGTACACTGTGCCATTGGGATCTTTGACACTGCACAGGAAGTTGGAGGCTGCATCCTTAGGAGGTTTGACAGTCATCTGCTTGGCTGAAAGTGCATCTGAGTGATGTGTTGTGTGAGTTTTTGCATTATTATAAAAAAACATATGTGTGTCATCCAGGTAATCCTTATCCAGAATGTCCATAGCTTGATTTGCCTGTTTAAGGATTTCATCATTGGTGAAGTAACCATTGTGATTCTTTCCTGCTTTGAACATAACCCCAGTACTGTCATTGCTGATAATTCTTCATAAGCATGTTGTTTTCTTTGCAATATTTCTTGCAAATGACTCACCTATTTTTTGCTTTCAATCAGCCATAGTCTGGTGACACAAAATCTGCAACCATTTGTGATGGCCCTTCACCTTTTGCATATGGTTTTGCACTCTCGCTTGAATGAATCCAATTTAGAACACAATGATCATGTGCATAAAAGGTTGACTCATCATGCACCCAGGTTACAACAGGCTTATCCAGACCTTTGACTGCCTTCCAAGTGGTTTCAAGTGTGCCATCCTTGGTCCATTGGTGCATATGGGGTCAGATGGAGGCCATAATTGAGAGAAAGATATTTTGTCAGTAAGCAACAATATCTTCACACTCATGGCCATCCTTATATTTACCTTTTGGCTCTTTCTTCAAATGGTAATCCATTTTTGCCATCCACCTGCATGCTGTTCATTCAGAAATCGACCTTTTCAAGTTAAGCCACTCCTTCATTTCTGGTATATGAAGGAACTGAACCACATCCATTGCACAGACATACTTGCCTTTTGATTGCAAGTACAAACAAATTTCTTATACCAAATCTCCATCCTCCAAAATTGTTGAATTGAATTTCCCATATTCATGTTCTGGTTGGTTTGTTGGATAACTGATGAAATTGTGTGTCCACTCATGTTGCCATCTTGCCATCCATTCTGGGTTCTTGCCTGCAATGCTTGCCACTTGCTTGGATGCTTCAATCTATCCTTGATATCTATTACAGTGATAAATGCAGAGGAAGTTACCTATTAGCTCAAGGCATGTGCGAAGTGTGTAATCAAAGCCTGGGTTCATATAGCCATCACCTGCCTTCCTTTCTGGCCGCAGAATTTGCTTAAGATCTGAAATTCATAGGCTGACAAGGTTAGGATTTAGTGGTGGTGTATGTGATGGTTGTGATTGAGTCCACTTTGGAATAGTTTCAACATTATCCTGAATAATGTCAGGAATGTCACCCAGGTTATCCTCCTCTTGCTTGGGCCCATTAACTTGGGTAACCATAGGTATATCATCTTCTTCCCTATCTGTGGTATCCAATGTCATACTCCCTTGATCTGAATCTGAATCTATTTTGACTTCCTTGAGAGCAGGTGGCTGCTTTGATGATATGCAACCAAGAAGGACACGTATATCACCAAGACCTCCATCCCTCATTTTTGCTGTCCAGTCCTGTTGCTGCTTTTTATTGTGCTGTTGTGTCCATATGGATTGGACTGTGCCTTTTTTCTTATATGGTCCCCATTACTTAGTTTTGTCACCGTTTTGCGATCCAAACAATTTTGCCAATTTTTTTTCCCTTTTGCAAACCACTTCTCAAGGCCATTGGGGTCTTGCACTGGGACATCATTGTCCACTGACAACTGAGACAAAGTGGATGGTGATGAATTTTGGCTTTGTGAGAAATCTCCACTGAATCAAAGGCTTTGGGCTTCCTCCCTATCTGAATCAGGTTGTGTAATTTTCTGCTTCTGTAGGGAAATTCTTGTCAACAATTCATCCTGAACAGATTAAAAGGTCAAACCTTGATGGCATGGGTCCCAAGGTTAGACACTGTCTGGCTTCTCTTGAGTTTAGGTATCTTCTAGTAGATTTTTAACAGCAACAGACACCCTAGACTGTCACTATTACCTGTGGGAATGACTTTCTATATATGGAATATTTCCTTATATAGGTGATTACATCAGGGCAAAAATTTTGTAACCAAAAAAAATTTGACAGTGTCAGACAGCTTAAAAATGTGATTATGAATTTTGGGAAGATGTTTGAAAGTTTGGATATACTATATTTGCAATAGTAAATTTTTTCAAGTAAAACCAACACTATGTACATATAGTTCTATGCCATTGATCTGTGGTCTTAGAATAATTTTTTTGTCAATGTTGCCAGACCCTTTTGCACAATCTTGGTGAATATATTAGATAATTTAATATATTAGACTTTAGGGTAGGCAAATAGATATGAGGGGAGAATAGAGGTCTTAGTGTTTAGTCTATGTTCTAGCTTTAGATAAAAATCTTTCTGTTTTCAACTTGTTGTAAAAGTTTATTGCAATTTATTAGGAGTAAAGTTTATGCTACTCTAAACACTCTAGTTATATAGTAAGTGTAGCATCTACTCAACGCTGCATATGCCTGCACATGCCCCTCCTAGAGGCACATGTGGTTCCCATCAATGATACATGATAGGTGACTGATGTGTTTGTCACATGTGCTGATGTGTGTGATTGTAATGCATTCATGACTTGTAGCCACTGCACGGGTGGCTTAATACACAGGATAAATAATATGCACGCCTACCTGGTTCCAACACAAAATGGTGGATGTCACACTTGAGTCACATGACTATAGCAGAAACTGTTTGTCTTCTACCTTATAAAGAATAAAAGCTGTGTACATGGTCTGTGCATGATCAAGGCTATGCTAGAAAATAACTCATAGTCAGGTACTGAATGTTGATTGGCTAGGAACCTTCTAGAATGTTCTATAACCTTCCATGTCCATTAATAGATAGAAGTTCTGCCCCTAGTGTAAATACAGTATAAAAGGAGGACATATAGCCTCTCAAAAGAAACAATATATATCAGCTTCTATCCTATCAGTCCATGTGACTCATATGAAACTCTTCTTAGTCATCTGTTGATTTTCCAGTGACAGGGATTAGTAGAGTTGATTTTCCTGACCAGAGACACTTTACAGTTAAGTGTTGCCTGTTTTGGAACCTAGACAAGAACTTGGTATTAAAGATAGAACACTTCAGTCAAGCACTATGTGAAGTGATGTGAGACAAAGAAGAGTTTCAAACCCTGCTGCAGGACAACTCCAGAAATGTTTTAATACTTATACATTGGTCAGAAACTGTGTAATTACTCTAGCAAGCTAATATGATGAGTAAGTGATATGTTTTTTAGCAGCAATGAATGAGACTATCAAAGTCTGTAGGTTCAGGACACTTAGGGGTCCAGAGATATTCCAATGAAAGGGCATGTGATTAGAAGAAAGCAGAAGTAAGTGAACTGAATGGATAACCCAGTCAATGCACTCTAAAATGAGGGTGAGGCCAAAACAGAAATTACAGTGAAGTCATCTCAAAAGATAAAAAGTCAATCAGGAGTATCACTGAGTAGAAACTCTCAGGGTAGAATGCAATTGAACTGGACTATCAACAGAACAATCTCACTCTGTAGAATGAGTTTTACTAAGCAGGACTATCAAGTACTTATGCTGAATCTAATACTAATACCAGACTATCAATGATACTAATATATGAGAAAGATGATAATGTCAGGACCCGGTACTACCAAGGGTACTGTCAGAACCAGCCAGGTCCTGCAGGCCGGTCAGGGTGGCTCAGCTTCAACGTACTCATGTGTTGCGCCCTGCCTCCTGTGCGTTCCACTAACTTGTAACGAGAACGGATACTCAGGCAAATGCCGAGGATGTCGGCCTGAGTAAGGACTTCTGAACAGAAGGAGGAGAGTAGGGAGGCGTAAGCCTAGTTGATACTCAGACTGAGGAACTATGTACACATATCAACTACTTATATAGGCTGGGGGGGCGGAATGTGGAATAAGGGTGGCATAAGACATGGAAAAAAGAATAAGGTATGAAGACCATGTGGAGGCATAATCCACAATGATTAGAATAGAATAATAAGAGGGTAAGATAATAGAATAAGCGGTGAGATTGTGGGAAAGAAATAGAACAATGAGGAATGTCCGAGAATAAAACAATAGGGACGTGAGTGAGTGGCAGGGAATAGTGAACGTCCCGTGGGTAAACGAGTGAGGGGGAAAGGAAGAGAGTGTAGGGTTGACAAAGAATAGGGGTTGGGGAGGAGGGTAATGAACCGGGTGATAAACCGGGTGTACCAAACTGAAACCGTACGCCGTGGAGTGATGTGAATGGAGGTCAGTTGGTCGGTACTGCCGAGTAAGTCAAAGCACAATGCACGGTCGTGACAGATAATAATACTGAACTATCAACAGTACTACTACTATTATGTAAACCTAGGAGCTGGACTATCAACAGCTGACTAAGAGTACTCACGATGTCACACTGACAAATAGAAAGGAGATGATTGATTTGATTGCTTCAAAGGGGGCAGGAAGGCCTCCTTTTATACTGATTTACAGGACAATTAGTAAGCTAAAGTATCTCCTAACTATTTATAGTACAAGCTAGTAGGATCACAGTTCCTGGGAATGAGTCAAGTTAAAGAATCTGTCAAGTACACGTACTGAGACCTGGTAATTCAGCAGTGCTGACTGAGCAGCCATCCTATGTCTACGTCCAAGTGTCCATGCTGCATGCATATCACTTGGTATACTGGTCTCGGCTCAGCACATCCACCACCCACATTCTCCAGCTATTACCCCTCCCATACTCTATGGGATTCACCATCCATTAATCCCACCACACCTACTCCTCACTCCTCGATCTGCCTCACCTTGGGACTTCCTGTCCTTGTTTTATCTTCGGTCGCACCCATTGTTTTATAGTTGGGAACCCCCTATTGTCTTATCCTTGGCCACATTTCTATTATTCTATCTTTTATTGTTCTATTCCCATTTGCATTCCTTCATTCTAATTTTACTCATTGTAGACAATACCCACATGTTCTGCATACCTTATTGTCTTTTCAAAAAGTTTTTGTGCTTTTTATCTACCCAATTATTCAGAGTTTTTGTCAGGCTTCAGGTACTCATGAGCTTTGGGACTGCCGAAAGGTCGGGCAGGCATGGCCAAGTCCTGCAGGCCAAGAGTAGTGGTGTTGGCTTCAACGTACTCATGCGCTGTGCCCTACCTGCCATGCATGCCACTGATTTGCAACAGACAGGATACTCGGGAGGATGCCAATGATACCGGCCCAAGTCAAGGAGTTAACAAGGGGGAAGAAGGTAGAAGGGCCTAAGCCTAGTCGATACCCAGAATGGGGAAGTATGTACATGCATGTCCTACTTATATAGGTTAAGAAGTGACATGTGGAATAAGAAATGTGGACAATAGGGTATGCAGAGCATGTGGGGGTATTGTCCACAACAAGTATAATTAGAATGAAGGAATGGAGACAGGGATATGACAATGAAAATAGAACAATAGGGAGTGCTAGACCATAAGACAACAGTGTCGTAGCCGTGGATAAAACAAGGACAGGATATCCTGAGGTGAGACAGGTCAAGGAATGAGGAGTGGAATGAGTAGAATTATTGGATTGGTGAATAGGATAAGGTGGATAAGGAATGGGGACGAGGGATGTGGACAGTGAATGTGCCAAGCCAAGAACAGTGTATTAGTATGTGGCTTGGTCACCGGCTGGGTACTTGGTTGGCACTGCCAAACTACTGGGCCTCGGTACATGCACTTGTCAGTTTTCAAGAGATCCCCTATACAATCCCCCCTTCAAATATTCACCAAGCATCCTTAGAGTGAAAAGGAGGTCAAAATGTTGGCAAGACACACTCTGTCAGAGAGGGATAAGATGTTCTGAGGTGATGAGTGAAAAGGCTCTACTTCACCACACATAAGATTCTCTGCCTGCTCTGTAAGTTGAGCTTGGGTAGGGTTTGTCAAGTCCATGATACCAAGTCCCGGCTCACTTGGCAATACCAACCAACCAACCCTTACCCATATCATCCCTCATTCATATACAGTCTCAGCCTGGTGCATTCAGTATAATATCTGGAACCCTCCTCTCTTCCCATCCCTTCTATCTTCAATTATTCTTACACCCTCCATCCATCCCTTTACCCGTTCCCCTCCAGACACTTATTATTTCATTTACTATTCAGACATGGCCTTATTGTTTTATCTTCAGCTGTTTTTCCATTGTTCTATTCTTTCCACTCCCTCATTATCTTATTCTCAGCCATATTTCATTATTCTATCCTTGCTTACATTTCTTATTCTATTCTTGATCACTGGACAATACCTCCACATGATCTTTCATACCTTATTATTTTCCATTCCTTATGCCACCCTGTTCCACATCTTGCTTCTTAACCTATATAAGTAGCAGATGTATGTAGATAGTTCCTCACTCTGAATATCAACTTGGTGTGCATCCCCCTGCCCACTCTTCTTCTGTCTAGAGTCCTTCACTTGGGCCAACATTCTTGGTATCTCCCCAGGTCTCTCTTCTGTCCAAATCAGTGGCACGCATGGAACAGCAGGGTGCAATGCACGAGCACATTGAAGCCTAGCTACCCCAAACGGTCTGCAGGACTTGACCGACTCCCGTCTACATTATCGGCATTACTGAGACTTAACAGGGTTCCAGAGGACCATTTGCCTTTTGTTGGCCTCACTGCCATCACGCTACTTGTCTATGGGGGATTTATCTTGAGCATGTTTTATTGAGGACGTCCCAGAGGATGTGAACAGGGAGCAAACCTGAGTCTCAGGAAGTTCAGGTAAGGTTTTAATAATGTCAGGTGGAGAAGAGAATGAAACAGGAGATCTATTGTAGGAGGAAGGTTCTATATCGCTCGTGTGAGGAATAAAGTTGGAGTTAGAAGAAGAATTAGAAAGAGGAGAATGAGGAGTGACATTCAGCCAATGCCAGGTATTGACAGGGTACTGGAGGCAGGTGACCCAGGCCTGAGAAATCCACATAGTGAGATCAGGCAATTTTTTTTACCCCAAGTTGATATGCTCCATAAGAAGATCTTGAGAGTCAGGGAGGAGAAGGACATTACAGAGCTGGTTGTGAGAGGAAATGGAAGGAGCAATCATTTTGATTTCCTCGAGTTTTTCCACCAGCACATAACTAGTAATAGGTTCTTGAGTGGTCTCTCCATCCCATCCATGGGCAACTGAATAAATATATCTGGTCTTTATCTTCAAGCTCTTCCCAAAACAAGATGCTAGGTCTGCATGAAGGACAGCATATTGACTGAGAGGACATTGAAGTGGCTTGAACTCAGTGGCACATTTCCAGTAAAAGTCAAAGTTTGAGGAGTGCTAGAAAGGGGAGGCTGTGTCATGGACAGGCCGCTGGACTGTGTGGATTCTGCATCTTATAATATAGAAGTCAAGATGGGATATGGGAGGATAGAGCATCATAACAAGTAAATCCAGAGAGGGATAGCATGATTTTTGTTGGATTTTTAAGAGGCTTTTTAAGACAAGAGAGATTGGAGTGAGACATAATGATGGAAATAGAGGTAGAAACAGTAGCTATATGATCAGTCCTCATGGGCAGGTCAAGCCAATTAGTGACTAATCTTGTCCCAGTCTTGAAGGACATCGGGGGCATTCTTTAGCTGCTTGCCAAATGCCAGATCACTTGTGTAATATAATTCCAAATGTGCTGTGTTTAGAATAGGGTGAATACTGTAATACTGAGGCATTCTAAGCCTGTAAGTACATGGACCTAACTTTTGTAGTATTTCAAATGGGCCATTATACTTCATTTGTAACCTTTTTCCCAATCCTTTCTGAGATTTTAATAATTGTAAAGTAAGATTGATTTTTAAGTTACTTTTATACTATTCTCTATATATACTAATTCTAAGCTGATTATGTAACTCACTAATAAGGCAAGACCTTCTAGAACTTTGTAGAAAGGGATGGAAAGGGCTGGAAGGTCCTGGACTCCTCTAGAAGTCATAGTATCACACTTGTAGTTACTAATAATAAAAGAAGAGAAAAATCCCACAGCTGGTAGTCTTGTGACTGGTCAAGTCACAAAATATTAATGTTATATGAGCCATGCTTCTGGGCTGACCTTTATGTAATATCCATTATATAATCCCAGGAATTTGTTGTATAATGAGGACTAGGAACTTGAACCAGGAGTTAGGTGCCATTTTCCATGTATTAAGTAATTGGCACCTACTCATGGTTCCTTGTGGGTCCAAATAGAGATAGGTGATATATATATGTTTTTGAAGGTTTTTCTTTGGACTTGAAGGTTTAATTACCAGAAGTAATTCACTTTTAAATGGCCAGCCAAAATATTGGTATATTTTTTTGGAAGTCATTTCAAAACTAATATGATGGGTGATTTTCTGAAGAAGAGAGGTTTGGATCTTGCATGCTTATCTGGTTCAGAAGTCATCTAAAAACATAAGGAAGAACTCTCTGTTCCCCAACAAATTGGGTTATCCATTAAAATAGCCTGTGCAAATAGCCTGTACAGGTGCATTTTATTATCCTTATGCATCTTGCTGGAGAGCTTGACTTGCCTTGCTTCATGCCAAAGTCCTGTCACACTTCTTGGGTTCCAAAACACTGACCCTTCTTTAACCTCACCAAGAAAGGAGAAGTATTGAAATGGGAAGATGACAAAGAAGGGGCCCTCCAAAACCTCAAAGACTCTATTACCTTAGCCCTGATTTTGGAATTCCCAAACAACTCTTAGGCATACCAAGTGGAAGCCAATGATTTAGTTTTTGCTAATGGAGCCACCATCTTGCAGCAGTCTCCTGAGGATAACACATGGAACCCAATTACCTTCTTCTTAAAAAGTCTGAGTCCTGTAGAGAGGATCTATGAGATGTATGACAAGGAAATACTAGCCATTATTTGAGCTCTAGAAGAGTGGCAGCACTTCTTTGAAGAGCCTAGCACTAGTTTGAGATCTGGAAAGAGCACAAGAACCTAGAGTACTTATGGGCCTTTGAACAACTAAACCAAAGACAGGCTCTGTAGTCACTATACCTGTCCCATTTCAATTTCATGCTTCACTATAAGCTGGATTGAAGTATGGACAAGGCTGGCATACTTTTGAGGAGATCAGACCATGGCTTGGGAGTAGAGGACAACAAGAACATGACCCTCCTACAACCAGAGCTGTTTACAACTTGGGCTCTAGAGGGGGTGGTGGTGGTAGGAGAGGAGCAAGATCTTCTTCAGGATATCTAGAGGGAGCTCTGAAGTTCAGGACCTAAGGATTCAGTGGTGAAGCTGGCCACCAAATTAAGGAAATGGATGTGTTAAGTCAATATGGTCAGCTCAGTAGACCAAGAGAGAGGGGCTCTTGGTTTGTATGTTAGATTACTTAGTATTGAACTTTAGGGCAGGCAGACAGATAAGAGGAGAGAATAGAGGTCTAGTTTTTTAGTCTTTGTTCTAGGTCTAGACAAGGAAATTTTTATTATACTTGTGTCAAAAGTATTTAACTTGCTGTAAAAGTTATTAGAAGTGTTCTTGTACTATTCTAAACATCCTACTTACATATATACTAAATGTAGCATCTACCTAATACTGCATATGGCTGCACATGCCCCTCCTAGAGGCATATGTAATTCCCATCAATGACATTGTCATGTCATCCCTATCCCATTCATTTTATGTTTGTTTGATGTATGTGCATTGTTTGAGGTATGTGCATAGGGTATGTGTCAGGCTTTGGGAATGCTGAGGAGTGGCCAAGTCCTGCAGGCCGGGAATAGTGACATGGCTTCAACGTGCTCGTGCGTTGCACCCTACTTCCCATGCATGCCACTGATTTAGGACAGAGGGATACCTGGGAGGGTGCTGAGAGTGTCAGCCTAGGTGAAGGACTTTAGACAGGAGAAGGGAGGACAAGAAGGCATAAACCTAGTTGATTTCCAAAACAAAGAACCATCTACATACATTCGCTACTTATTTAGGTTAAGAAGCAACATGTGGAACAGAGTGGCATAAGGAATGGAGAACAATAAGGTATGAAGAATCATGTGGAGGTATTGTCCACAATAATCAAGAATAGAAGAAGGAATGTGGGCATGAATAGAACAATGAAGCATGACAGAGAACAAAAGAGTGAGTGAGAATAGAACAATGGAAAGTGGCTGAATATAAAACAATAGGGACATGACCGAATAATAGGCCAGTAGTAAATGTCCCAAAGGGGAATGAGTACAGAGAAAGATGGGGAATGAAAGAATATCAATGAATAGAGGGGGTGAGATGAGGAAAGTGAACCAAATGATGTGCCAAATGTACCGAGCCGAGACCACATACTAGTGAGGAATGACATGTCACTGGTGTGGGATTAAATGGTAAGGGTCGATCTGTCGGTATTACCAAGTGAACCAGAGCTTGGTATCATGGGTTGACAGTATGCATACATACATAGGATGCATGTCTATCTTGTGGTGACCATAGTAGTGGAATTGAAGGTTTGTGACCAGCATGATACTAACATGGTATTAGGAACCACTATGCTGACATGCCCAACTATTCAAACCAGCCACATTCAGCCTAACTCCACCTCGTTTGCCTTTTCAGCCATATACTCTATCAGCCTTCAAATTCAATGCACCTCTGTTAAGAACTTGATCAGTGAGGTTCTTAATGCATATATCTCGGTGAGGTTGAAAATTTGCAGAGGTTCAGGGTAGAGCTTGGCTTCAGCTTATGTGATATGCCTTCCAAATCTTGTCATATCTCTAACTTCAGGCAGAGGTTGAGAGTGGAGTGAGGTTGTAGAAACCTTTTGATGGAAGCTTGGAGAGTGTGCAAGGTTTGCCTGGTTGAATTCTAAGTTGATTATCAGACTACTGAACTTCTATGTTACATGCATAATTTATACTAGTATGTATTTCAAATTCCAGTAGGGCTTAGTGACCAAGAACAAGGGATGACACAAATGGGGAAAGGCTCTCCCATCAAAAGAATAAGGGAGTGAAAGTACAAGGGGCTTGAGTGAAATTTGTAACCAAGCTGCTGTGGGATATGAATGGGATCTTGAGCAGGATCTTGATGTATGTACTTCTGGTTCAGGAAATGTGAGCAGAGCTGAGTCTATCGGCAAGATAAGGGGACAGAGATTAAAGGAATTTAGTAATAAATGTCGGACGAGGTTATGACCAGTGAATGGAGGGCATGATGTCTGGTCAGAAGGCTGAAGATTGGCAGCAGAGGTCATATAGACTAAAGGGAGGAGGTGAGCATAATTGGCTGAGGGTAAAGGCACATCCATGTGGTTTGAGTAGGGTTGTCCTAAAAAAGGAACATGTCCATGCAATTTGAGCTAGAGATGAGGGCAGATGTGATTTTTGGCAAGGCTATGACAACCTTGCCTATCTATCTTGGTGTCACATGCAACTTTCAATATGCTCCACTTATTATGTCCATCCCTCATATGCTCACACATCAATCTTTGCCTTTATTACTTTTAATATTTCCTTATATATTCCACTCCACTTTTCTCATTTGCAATTCTGCTCTGTCATTTCTATCTCTGATATCTGATCTGCTACTACATTCCTTATAGGGTAACTCCATTGGAAATTGGGGTGACATGTCACCCCTCAATGTCATAAAGGAGATTAAGATTGGGACATAGTATTCTGTTCTTGCACTTTCGATCTTTAGACTTTCTCATTTATCATGGGAATCTATTTGACTCCTCATAGACTTTCAAGTAGTATAAGATCTTATACATTCAGTAGTCCACTCTTTGGTCAGAATATCAACTAAGATTTCAACTAAGCTTCCTCCGTTCATTTCTGTCTTCATTTCCTCTCTTACTATTACATTCAGTCTATATGGACTTAGGATCCAGTGTGGTCCAGTGAGTGTAACATATAAGTTGAAGCCAAACCCTATTCAGAACCTTACCATTGCTTCACCTTTGGAAGATATTACTTTAGATTACAACTATATCATTTCTATATCCTAACACATGCTTGTCACATGTATGGGTAATGCATGTGACTGTAACACATGATGTTGATATGTGATGCATAAGGGAGTGACAGTGGTGATGTCATGTCATGTGATCTGTACACATGTAACACATTTGCAGCTTGTGGCCACTGTATAGGTGGCTCAATGTATGGAATAAATATATGCATACCCACTTGGTTCCAACAGGGGCTACTTCACTTCCAAGGCAGGATCTATGTCCCCAATGACCCAGAGCTCCAAAGGCATATTGTATCCCAGCATCATGACACCCAAGTTGCCAGGTATGTAGGAAGGTGGAAAACACTGGAAATCATCTCTCAGAACTACTAGTGACCACAGATGTTGTGGTATGTGGGGCAGTATGTGAAAACCTACAACCTCTGCCTCTACACCAAGGCCTAGAGGCAGCCCACTCAAAAATCTCATAGGGCAATACTATTTCCATCCTCCTCAGTATTTGATCACACACTGATGAGGTGGGTAAAAATAATTATAATTGTACAAATAAATTCTAATAATTCTGTAGCTATAATTTTAGGTAGTTTCTTTTATATAACAGTGTTTGGCACCATACTGGGGAGTTATTATTTTAGTCTGAAATTCCCTTGTGTACCTCCTGTAGTTACTGTCAAGCTTCAGGTACTGATGGACTTTGGTACTGCCAAGGGGTGCTGTCTAAGGGTTGGGTGAACTATGACCAAGTCCTGCAGGCCAAGAGTAGTGGCATTGGCTTCAACATACTCGTGCATTGTGCCCTACTTGCTGTGCATGCCACCAATTTGCAACAGACAGGTACTTGGGATGATACTGGTGATGCTGGCCCGAGTCGAGGACTTTAAACAGAGGGGAAGAAGGTAGAAGGGCCTAAGCCTAGTTGATACCCAGAATGAGGAAATATATACATGCATGTCCTACTTATATAGGTTAAGAAGCGACATGTGGAATAAGGAATGTGGAACAACAAGGTATGCAGAGCATGCGGTTATTGTCCACAATGAGTAAAATTAGAATGAAGGAATGTAAACGGGCATAGAACAATAAAGGATAGGATAATAGGAATGTGGCCAAGGGTAGGACAATAGAAAGTGCCCAACTATAAAACAAGGGCTGTAACCAAGGATAACACAAGGGCAGGAAGTCCCAAGGTGAGGTGGACCGAAGGGTGAGGACAAGGAGTGTGGATGGTGGATGTACCAAGCCGAGACTGGTATACCAAGTGTTATGCATGTGGTGTGGGCACTTGGTCATGGATATAGAATGGTTGCTCGGTCAGCATTGCCAAGCAGATGGTTCTCGGTATGTGTACTTGACAGTTGAACTAAATTCAGACCTTATTCCCCAGGGTCAGGCAGGACCTGGAAGGGCCATCCTAGCAGAGCCTGTCTTGGTGGCTGAGGGAAAACTTCTTGAGCTGGAGGGGGAATTGGTGCCAGGGGTGCTGGATGTACCCAAGGTGCTGCCTCTGCCTGTGGCTCTGCTGGTTATGGAAGGAGTCCTTTAACTTCAGCATTCTCACTTGATCATGTTTAACCAAGTTTTCTTTTTCCTGGATTGACTTGATCATTATTTCCCTGGTGCTTTTATTCTACTTCTTTGTAAGCTACTTCCTGGATCTGAGAGACCTGCATGAGGGAGTTGAGAGGATGAAGTTCCATGGGTGGCAAGCTGAATCTGAAACAAAAGGGTGAGGTACTTAAAGAACCACATTCTCTTCATTGCAAAACTATGTGAGTGAGCTAGGGTCTCAGAACCAGCTATTGCTGTAGTATGAGGAGGCATAATGATAAGAAATAAAAGGATAAGAGATTGGTTGAGAATGTATTGTTAATCTGTTGTCTTTTTTAGAGCAGAGCAATATAGATCAGAGTAATAATCTTATCACTAAGGGAATCCTCTGTTGGAGCATGCACCTCATGCCTGTTAGCACTGTAATAATTGTACCCCTGAGGGTATCCTCTGTTAGAGCATGCAGTCTCATATCTTGTTGATCTGCCATGCTGATAGAGAGGCACGATTTGTGCCCAATATGTAATATGTAAAGGTGCAAACACAGCCGTCTTTTGCTTGGTCCCTCTACGTAGGAGCGTGTCCGGAATGTCTGGGTTCGTCTGTTTCACTCAATAGGTGTTCCCAGCACCATAGCACTAAAGAAAAACTACCTTCGGGTGAGGGAAGATAATTGCTGAACTCCAAGGCGCTGGCTGTAAGGTGTGGGCATAACCATTGGCTTCTTGTCAGTTTATAGGTTATATAGTCCCAAGCTGCATTTGTCAGTGGCAGGGGAAGGAGGGTGACTCCTGCAGTCGAAATTTCGCCCTGTCTATATTCGGTGGAAAGTAATATATGCATTAAAGACACATTTATATACGCTTGAAAGTCCCTAAAATGATAACCACAAGTGGGTTTCCCGGAAGCAAGTGGTGCTAGGCGTGATTGAACTTGACAAAACAAGGTTCTGGCGCTAGGATCCTTCGCACGCAGTCCTTGCAACCTCACACGCTCTTGTCTTTCAACCCACCTCCTCACATACTCGACGTCAATAGCAAGCAGAGAAATTTTCATTGTACCATAACAGACATGTCATCACCCACAATCGTATCTACTGTCAGTGGGAGCATCTGTGAGTTTTTTGACGATGAATATGATATATCTAAGGGCTAACCACTAGTCATATTCTGTTGCAGATGCGCATCGTGATGCGGTTATCCAGAATATAGTCAGTAAGTACACCGTCACTTGATGATATTACTTTCATACTCAAAAGAGTCTAGACATCTCGCCAGATCCTGTAGCATTACTCAACCCTGTGAAGCGCGCATCCTATGAAACACGGTACGGCGCGGAAGGTGACCAACCCCATGGGTGCATGAAAGACACCCGCATACAGATATTGGCCGATCTAGAGGCCTGGGAACATGATCCTTCAAGTCCAAACGTTTATTGGCTCAATGGCCAGCTCGGTACTGGGAAAATGACGATCGCTCACTCGTTTTGCCAGAGTTTGGATACACAGAAGATGCTTGGAGGCAGCTTCTTCTGTTCCCGCTCAGGATTGATGGATGCACGCCGGATCATCCCCACGATTGCCACAATGCTTGCTCGATCTAACTCAAAGATCAAATCAGTCATCCATGACGTGCTCGTGGACAAACCTGACATCGCGGATCTCAATGATGTATATGAGCAATTCAGGTCACTGATCGTCAATCCTGTCAAGATTGCTACTGACAACAAACAAGAGGTTTCTTATGTTATTGTTATAGACGCCATGGACGAATGCTCGGCACCTGGAATTGTAGAAATGCTGATCACAGCCATCCTCGACAGCATAACAGGAATTCCTCTAAAATTATTAATTACAAGTCGACCTGAGGCTTGGATCAGGAGGGTGTTTAATCGTGCCGCTGCACCTTCCCTCCTGCAAGAATTCACTCTTCACAAAGTTGCCATCAATGACAACGGAGAAAACGATATCGAAACATACTTACAAAATTCACTGTCTAACATTGCGCGCGATCGCGGATATTCGCAACAAGCAATTCCTTGGCCATCCCAAAAGGAACTCATGGCGCTTGTTTCCCAGTCAGATGGATTATTCATCTATGCCGCCACAGCGGTGCGGTACATCGGTGACATGGGTATGAATCCCAAAACGCGTCTAATTGAGTTGACTGGTTCGGAAATGTCACTTGCCTCCCTGGACAGCTTCTACAGGCTAATTATGGCCGAAGCATTCCAGAAACTCAGTGACAAGGAAATGACAACGAGAGGAGACGTCCTTGCCACAGTGGTGTTTCTCCAACGCCCACTCTCGATTGCTGGCATTGCTTCCCTGTTAGAGATGACGGATGATGAGGTTGACATTGAATTGTCTCGTTTTCGTTCGGTGATATATGTTCCTTCCACTAATGATGGACATGTCACCATCTTTCACGCCTCATTTCAAGAGTTCATCGTCGACCCGAAACGTTGCAGTAGGAACCGCATTGATGCTTCCAATACCCACCACAAACTCGGACTCAAGTGTCTCCAGACATTGAACAAGTCTCTTCGGCATAACATCTGCAATTTACCTGATCATTCTATAGCCGCACAGGTCCATGAAATCTCTAATCCCGACCTTATTTCTGAGTCTCTCCGATACGCTTGCTTGTACTGGGCCTCTCATCTTGTAGAGACTCTTGCATTCCCACCTGCAGACAGATTACCCTTTCTCAGCGAGCTTGGGACATTCGCCAATACATACTTATTGCACTGGTTTGAGTGCCTCAGTATGTGTGGAGAGCTTGGATCTGGGCTCAAGTCTCTCAGCATGGCAATTAAGTCCCACTCAGTTAGTAATCAGCATGGTAGAGGAGTTTAGCTCACCATTTCCCCAGAAATACTCCAAGACCCATTCCCACCACGTGTTGCTACTCGAGGATGCTCGTCGCTACCTACAGATTGCATTTGAGCCGACGAAACATCACTGCCTCAACACGTATGGCTCACCCCTCGCATGGATCCCTAAACGTGCATTGATAAGACGTCAGTATTCGACATTGTTCGATAACTTACCTAGAGTAGTGGTGGGCATCGCGGGGTCATGGGGATCATTTAAGCATCTCATGTCACACCCTTCATCTGTATTCTCCGTTGCCTTCTCTCCTGACGGTACATGTGTTGTGTCTGGGTGTTTGGACCATTTGGTTCGTATCTGGAATACCACTACAGGGGAGAATGAGCGCATACTGGTAGGGCATTCAGGTCGAGTTTTTTCTGTTGCCTTTTCACCTGATGGCACCTGCATTGTGTCTGGCTCGAGCGACACCACAATTCGAATTTGGAATGCAATAACAGGGGAGATAGAGCACATCCTACGAGGAAATTCAGGGGAAGTCAGCGTGGTTGTGTTCTCTCCAGATGGATCAAGTGTTGTGTCAGCCTCTCTGGACACTGCTCGGGTATGGGATGTGGCCACAGGGGAAAAGAAGCGCATACAAGAATTTGATTCGATATTGTATTGCGTCGCGTTCTCCCCTGACGGCAAATATGTTGTGTTGGGCATGAGAGACCACACTGTTTGCATTTGGAATGCCACTACAGGGACAGTTGAGCATGTACTTGAGGGAGATTCATGGACCGTGCACTCGGTGGCCTACTCACGTGATGGGACACGTCTAGCATCTGACTCCGGCGACGGCTCAATCCGTATTTGGAATACACATACCTGGAAATTAGAGCGAGTACTAAAGGGACATACATATTTGGTCGCCTCTGTCGCATTCTCTCCCGATGGCACACGCGTTGTGTCTGGGTCTTTCGATCGATCAGTCCGTATCTGGCATCTGGCTTCGGGGATGACAGAGCGTGTGTTTAAGGGACATTCGAATTTCATGCGGTCCGTTGCTTATTCCCCTGATGGGACACAGGTGGTATCAGGGTCAGACGACTGCTCGGTCCGGATTTGGGATGTGACGAACGACTTGGAGATGGAACGCAGTGCGGTCATAGATCGTTCGTCCTTTTCACGTGACAGTGGACGTGTATCTTTTGGTTTGCCCTCCACGATGGCCCGTATTTGGAAGGCAATCAGGCCAAAGAGTGACCAGGAATTTGAGGGACATTCAGGCTTGGGGGTGTTTTCAGTTGCATTCTCGGCTGATGGTACACGAGTCATGTCTGGGTCGGCCGATAAGACCGTCCGAGTCTGGAATGCCACCGCCGGGGGAATAGAACAAGTACTCGAGGGTCATTCGCATTGGGTCTGGTCCGTTGCTTTTTCGCCTGATGGGAAATACATCGTGTCTGGATCGGGAGACAAGTCGGTCATTCTATGGAAGACAGCTACTGGAAAGCTACAGCGCAAGCTGAAGGGACATTCAAATCGGGTAAGGTCCGTTGCATTCTCGCTTGATGGGGGGCGTGTAGCATCGGGCAGTGATGACTCCTCTGTCCGAATATGGAATGCAACTACCGGGAAAGTAGAGCATACACTCACTGGCCATTCACATTGGGTGTTATGTGTTTCATTCTCTCATGATGGATTGCGTCTCGTGTCTGGCTCTTCTGATCACTCAATCCGGATATGGAATACGATCACGGTGATGGGGTTATGAGCAAATACAGTAGGATTGAAGAATTTTCTAGGCAGCTAATTTATTTATCTCCTCAGTATAGTCAATAACTCAGATGTATATTCGAAAATATACCTAATTTATTTATCTTACAAAAGAAATAAAAAGGAAATTAGCCCTGAGGCTTTGTACATAATATTATACAACTCACCTCCTCAGTATAGTCAATAACTGAGGAGGGAGGCTTTGCGCGGGTTGTGTCTCACCCGCATATACCTTGCAGCCAGCCCTTGACCCTATCGAAGGTTTGAGCCAGGCTGCCAGTTCCAAATCCAGGGAGCCGGCCACGCTAGTCGCGTCGTGCGTGGACAAGCGCCCGTAAGTAGCGTACATAGTAGAACACGAATAACTTCCTCAATAATGAGGATAAAAATACAAAGAAAATTGAGAAAAATAAAGATTTCAAAAGCGCACAGTTTGATACCAAAATCGATATAATAATACAATATATTGAGGTTGACCTCTCAGGGGTGA
>QLPG01019660.1:0-18104 GCA_003314385.1 Gomphus sp. MG54 | reverse complement strand
GGTAGTGTGCTACAGGCGGCATCGTTTCACGGTCACGAGAACATAGTTCGCTTGCTCCTAACCAACGGAGCGGAAGTGAATATGCGAGGAGGGGAATTTGGCTGTGCTTTGCAAGCAGCGGCTATAGAAGGACATGAGCGGATCGTTCGGCTATTGATCGACAAGGCAGCGGATGTCAACGTGGAGGGAGGACTCTATCGCACCGCACTTCAAGCGGCCTCATGTGGTGGCCACCCGGACATCGTTTGCTACCTGCTAGAGAGAGGAGCGGATATCAATATGGCGGCAGGAGAATATGGGAGTGCACTGCAAGCGGCTGCATCAGAAGGTCATGGGATGATCGTTCGGCTATTGATCGACAAGGCAGCGGATGTCAACGTGGAGGGAGGATTCTATGGCACCGCACTGCAGGCAGCCTCATATGGTGGCCATGAGGATATCGTTCCCTACCTGCTAGAGGCAGGAGCGGATATCAATTTGGTGGCAGGGAGATACGGGAGTGCACTGCAAGCAGCTGCGTTTTCAGGTCATGAGACGATCGTTCGGCTATTGATCGACAAGGCAGCGGATGTCAACGTGCAGGGAGGAGTGTATGGCACTGCGCTGCAGGCGGCCTCGTTGGGTGGCCACCCGGACATCGTTCGCTATCTGCTAGAGAGAGGAGCGGAAATCAATGTGGTGGCAGGACAATACGGGAATGCACTGCAGGCGGCGGCGTTACAAGGTCATGAGTCCATCGTTCGGCTATTGGTCGACAGAGCAGTGGATGTGAACGTGCAGGGAGGAGAGTATGGCACCGCACTGCAGGCAGCCTCATTTGGCGGCCACCAGGGCATCGTTTGCTACTTGCTAGAGAGAGGAGCGGATATCAATGTGGTGGCAGGAGAATACGGGAGTGCACTGCAGGCGGCGGCGTTCTCAGGTCACGAGACGATCGTTCGGTTATTGATCGACAGAGCAGTGAATGTGAACGTGCAAGGAGGAAGGTATGGCACCGCGCTGCAAGCGGCCTCATTTGGTGGCCACCAGAGCATCGTTCGCTACCTGCTGGAGAGTGGAGCGAGTATGACAACTACGGAACCACAACAGCTGACACAACGATCTCCCTGAACTGTCCCCTTTATCCATTCGCTCATCTCCTCCTCAAAACCAGTGTCACAGTTTTTTATTTAGTTTGCTAATCTACATATACACTCTTTTTCTCGTGAGCTCCAGTCGTTGTGCCACTGTCATGTCTGCACAAATTTCCAAAACCCCTCAAATGGAACGATGTCCTCAAAAAAATTTTCAGTAAGGACAACGACGAACTGACCTTTCTGATTGAATAAGGACAGCTCTTGGACCTATACCACCACCATGAACCAAGATTCCCACAGTCCGATTCGCCAGTTTCTGCCTCTCAGACCTAAGGAAAGGCGCAAGACAGCCAACTCTGCTTTTCGTAAAACCCAATTTCAGACGGTGAATACATTCGCTAGCTATCCTTTCTTCCTTTCCCTCCTTTTGACTCCTTTCTCTGCTTATCCTCGTCGGGCAAAGCCCCGAGTTTGTCCATGCCTGTGTGAGGGTGATATGATGCGCTGGTTCACCCACTCCTTCCAGACTTCCTCTTCTTTTCACCTCTCTACTCCTCGGCCCTTTTCCTCTTGCATTCAAAGTTCTCTGTGCATCCTCTCGAACCTTCCTGTGCCCTGTATGTATTCGAATAGATGTTCCATCACTTTGTGCCCTGCTAGCAGTATCCTCATGCAGTGTGCTCCTCTCCCTAGGTTCTTCTCCAGTTGTTTCCTCTGCACTATATATGCTGGGCATCAAAACAAGAAATGGTGCACCATCTCTTGCATGCTCCTGCATGCCAGGTACATGGGTGATTCTGCCTTGCCTATTCTGTGTAGGTGCTTGTTTAAAGTTATGTGTTCCATCCTAAGTTGTATTAGTAGACTCGTGTGTCAGAACAGCATGTCTCTGGGGACTTTTGAGAAAGCCGCTGATGGCATACTGGGCTCTGGGGGACCTGGTGAAACTGGCTTGAGCTTCCTGTTTGAGCTTCATATTATGTCTTTGGATCTCAGCCATCCTGCTTATTGGTATGACCCCCCAGCACTCAATAGGTATATCCCATTCCTCACTGGTCTCTCCCCTCACTGCCTCCTTGGCCTCCACATTGGCTCTCTCATTCCCCTCTACCCCCTCATGTCCCAGTACCCACATCATCACTATCTTTACTCCTGACTGTTGCTTGACCACCCCCTGGATCTGCCTATTCAGTGCATTAATCAGGTATTTCCCAGAAGTTGTCCTTTTGTCAAGTACACGTTCTGAGTATCTGGTAACTCGGCAGTGCCAACTGAGCAATCAGTCTATATCCACATGCAAGTGACCAAGGCACATTCAAGTCACTTGGTACCTCAGTCTCGGCTTGGCATATCCATCATCCATACTCCTCATTCCCATCCCTCATCCACTCCTTCCTCATTCATCATCCATCAATCCCACCCCACCTACTCCTTATCCCTCTGCACACCTTACCTTAGGACATTTGATCATTGTTTTATCCTCAGCCATGGTCCCACTGTTTTATAGTCAGTCACTCCCTATTGTCCTATTCTTGGCCACATTCCTATTATTCTATTTTCATTGTTCTATCCTCGTTTATATTCCTCTATTCTATTTTTTGATCATTGTAGACAATACCCTCACATGCTCTGCATACCTTATTGTTCTTCATTCCTTATTCCATATCCCATCTCTTAATCTATATAAGTAGCACATGGATGTCATACTTCCTCATTCTGAGTATCAACTAGGCTTAGGCCCCTTTACCTTCCTTCGCTGTTTAAGTCTTCTACTTGGGCCAACATCCTTGGCACTCTCCCAAGTTCCTCTTCTGTCTCAAATTGGTAGCATGTATGGAGAGAGTAGCGCACAACACACGAGCATGTTGAAGCCAAAGCCACTACTACCGGCCTGCAGGACTTGGCCACTCCCCACCAGTACCCTCAGCATTTGTCAAGTGCACATACCAAGGCCTGGTAGTTCAGCATTGCTAACCAAGTGTGCAGAGTAAGGAGTTGTCAGAGCCACCAAGGGTGTGTGGGACTTGGGAAAATTGGTTAGGGCCTGGAAATCCGAGGAGTGCATTTGATGACTTGGATGAAGATGGGGAAGTAGAATCAGGCTTGTAGAATAGGAAGTGACTTAATTGTATTTTTGACTTGAATGTGAATTGAGGGTTTGGAAATAGAGTTGAATTGGAATAAGGAATTATACAGTGGAAACTGAGGATTGAACTTGAAAATGGAAAGAAGAAGCTGAATTGCGAGTTGAATGAGTGAATCGGAACTGAGGGTTTTTTTTTTTTGAACTTGAAGACAGAGTGAACAGAACTGGAATGTGAGAGTGAAAATGAATGGAATGAGCGAGAGTGAACGGAAGAGAAATTGCGAGGTGCTTATGGAATGGGTAGGGAACGGCACGGGCCACCCACGGGTCAAATGTGGGTGACCCACACCCGACCCATGGGAAACCCGAACCCGTCAACCCATGGGTTTTTTCCCACGGGTCGACGGGTGTCGGGTGCGTGCCGCACCTGCATGTGACATACAACACAAATGCAGCGTACGAACGCGCCGTACGCGCACGCGATGTACGACATGAACGCGCCATACGTGCGCGCGACGTACGACATGAACGCACCGTATGCACGCGCGACGTACGACACGAACGTGCCGTATGCACATGCGACATACGACATGAACGTGCCGCACGCGTGCGTGTCATACGCGTCAGCGTACGGTGCATTGGTGCCGGTGCGTTCGTGTCAGCATGTGCGCATATGGCGCATTGGTGTCGGCACGTTTGTGTCAGCGCGTGCGCGTGCAGCGCGTTGGTGTCGGCGCGTGGGCATATGGCGCATTCATGTCATATGCGTGCATGTACGGTGCGGTCGTGTTGTACGTGTGTGCGTGCGGTGCATGCATGTCGTATGCGTGTACAAGGTTGAGGCGGCAGGTTGGGCCGGGTCACGGGTGCTCTCAGCTTGACCCGCACCCAAACCCAAAGGCACCCAACCCGGTGACCCGTGCGGGTTACCCTAACCCGTGCTATTCCCTAGCAATGGGTAATGGTCCAGGTTTATCTAGATACGACTTGTGGAAGTCTTGAACAAGTTCTGAGGTATGGTTGAGTTCTGTTGCAAGGAGCCATGAAGTTTCTTCATCTGTGCCCTCATATCCTTCCCACCGCACTAAGTACAACAGCCTACACACCGTATGTCTATTATCGATTTTCGAGTCCAGGATCTCGGATATCTCGAATTCGGGTTCATCGTCGATTATGACTGGGGGTGGAGGTGGTTGAATGTGATTAGGAATGGGATTAGGAGTGGCTGGCTCAAGCATTGAAACGTGGAATACAGGATGTACTGCGTTCATGTAGCCTGGGAGTTTCAGAGTAACAGAGTGAGTACCGGGACATGCAATGATTTCAAATGGACCCAAAAACTTCTCAGCTAGCTTCTTCACAGGACGGATGGTCCTGAGAAATTTGGCTTTGATAAATGCGAGACTGCCAATGGCAAAGTCTGGAGATGGAAGTCATTTGGCATCAGCTGAGGATTGGTACATTTGTTGAGCATTGAGGATGTTGGTTCGAAGTTGCTGGTGCAACTCATCCAAGTCGACTATGAAGTCTTGCGCTCATGATGAAGCGAGGTCGCGTTCAGGATGAATGGTGAGGTTGGGATGATAGCCTTTGTTGGCAAAGAAAGGCGAGATTCCAGTAGTGGTACTGGGAGCGTTGTTATAGGTGAACTCTGCGAGGGGTAATAGCGGGGCCCAGTTGTCTTGTTGATAGTTGCAATAGATGTGGAGGTACTGTTATAATGTCTGATTAGTATTCTTGGTCTGGCCATCACCTTCTGGGTGATAGCCTGAAGTGAAATGCAATTTCATGTCAAGGGCCTTCCCGAGAGAACGCCAGAAGTGGGACGTGAATTCCAAGCCTCTATTGGAAGTGATGTGAGAAGGAATGCCATGTTTGTGTCAAGTACACGTACTGAGGTCCCGATTATTCGCCAGTGCGGACCAAGCAGCCGTCCTACATCCATGAACAAGTGTCCACACCACATGCATTACACTTGGTGCGCCAGTCTCAGCTTGGTACATCCGCCACCCACACTCCTTGGTCCGTTACACCCTGGGACTTTCTGTCCTTGTATTATCCTCGGACACGACACCATTGTTTTATACTCGGCCACTCCCTATTGTCCCATCTTGAGTCACGATTCTATTATCCTGTCTTTATTGTTCTATCCCCGCTTTGCATTCCTTGTTCTAATTTTATTCATTGTGGACAATAACCACATGCTCTGCATACCTTGTTGTCCCACATTCCTTATTCCACATGTCACTTCTTAACCTATATAAGTAGGACATGCATGTACATATTTCCTCATTCTGGGTATCAACTAGGCTTAGGCCCTTCTACCTTCTTCTCTTCTGTTAAGTCCTCGACTCGGGCCGGCATCCTCAGCATCCCCCTGAGTATCTGTCTGTTGCAAATACAGTGGCATGCACGGCAAGTAGGGCGCAATGCATGAGTACGTTGAAGCCAACACCACTACTCTTGGCCTGCAGGACTTGGCCATAGTCTGCCTGACCTTTCACCAACACCCCCTCTGCAGTACCGAAGTCCGTCAGTAACCCGACACTTGACAGTTTGGAGAATACGTGAAGTACAAAGAGTTCTGCGAGCTGAGAGGAAGTGATGGTAACAGAAGTAGGAATGAAGATAGACTGTTTGGTGAAGCAGTTGACTATGACTAGGATGGCCATGAATCCCAAGGACGTGGGGAGCTGCTCAATGAAGTCCATGGATATTGAGTTCCAGGGTTTGTCTGGCACTGGAAGCTGTTTGAGTAATCCATATGGCTTGTGACATTGCAATTTATTCCACATACACATCGTGCAGGACTTGCAGTAGTCTTTAACGAATGAGCACATGCCAGGCCAATTGTAGTTGCATCTGATGAGGTCTATGGTTTTGTTAATTCCAAAGTGTCCAGAAAGAATGTGATCATGCTTATGTTGTAACACACCTAAGCGTAAGTCTTGGGCCTCGGGAACGTAGATTTGATCGTCGAATAGTAACAGACCGTTGGAATTAGTCTGCCACTTCGGGTCATCGTTATTTGCGAGGTGTTTCTGGGCTAAGGAGTTGGAGGGAAGATGATGTCTGATGTCATTCAGGATACGCTCGGTGTCCATAAGAGTCGAGGCCCTCAGTACTGGTTCGACGAGGCTCGTGGCTCAAAGGGACATGGTCAACTGATGTTGAGAGAAGATGGGTCGAAGGTTCTGGGGATTAATGGTGGCATAGTCACTCATCCCCTCCTTAAGGTAGATGTCCCACCATCTTGTGAGCAAATCAGGCTTAGTGCCCAAATGACCTGGTCTGAAACGGATGACAAGATTAAACTGAGAGAGGTATTCCAACCACCTAGCTTGATGTCTAGTCAACAACTTGGTCGTACAAAAGTACTCCAAGTTCTTATGATCGGTGATGACATTAACAGGGTCGCTGGAACCTTCTAAGTAATGATGCCACTTTTGAAAAGCTTCGAAAATTGCGAGCAGTTCTTTGTCATGAACATCGTAATTGAGTTCTGGAGAGGTGAAAGTTTGGGAATGAAATGTGACAGGATGAAGCTTGCCATCTGGGGAGTGTTGGGAGAGTATAGCTGCTAAAGTGTAATCTGACGCATCTGTCTCCACAATCAAGGGCAAATCAGGAGTCCAATGAGTTAAAATGGGGGCAGACGTGAATGCCAGTTTCAGCTTATTAAACTCATCTCTACACTCCTCACTCCAGTTCCAAGCTAGACCTTTGTGAGTGAGTCGAGTAAGAGGAGTTGTAATGGAGTAATAGTTGAAAATGAATCTCTGATAGAAGTTTGCAAATCCGAGGAATGATTGATCGACCTTGACTTTACACGGCTTGGGCCATTGAGTGATGCATTTGACTTTATCTTCTGCCATCATAAGACCCTCAGGTGAGAGGATATATCCAAGGTATTTGATGGATGTTTGGTGGAAAGAACATTTGTCTTCTCGAGCATACAAGTTGTGTTTGCGTAATCATCGTAGAACTTCACGAACGTGTTTGATATGCGAGGATTCATCATTGGAATAGATGAGGATGTCATCCAAATAGACTATGGTGCAGTTGTCTAAAAGGTCACCAAAAATGTCATTCATGAAGTGCTGAAATGCAGCAGGGGCATTAGAAAGTCCGAAAGGCATGACAAGCCACTCAAAGGATCCATAATGTGTCCTAAAGGCTGTCTTCCATTCATCCCCTTCTGCAATTCAAATGAGGTGATAGGCATGTCTGAGGTCGATTTTAGTGTATATACGAGCTTTCTTGGGGGGCGTCTAAGAGGTTGGAAATAAGGGGAAGTGGATAATGGTCCTTCTTCGTGATTCTGTTTAGACCACAAAAGTCTACACAGAGCCACAGGGAGCCGTCCTTCTTGCGTATGAATAGTACTGGTGCACCGTGTGACGAACGTGAGGGTCAAATGAAGCCCATGTTGAGATGTTCATCGATGAAGTCTCATAGTGATTGGAGTTCGGATACTGAGAGGGAATAAATGGGACCAAGAGGGGGTGAAGTGCCGTCCTCAAGGTTGATCTTGAGATTGTAGGGTCTATGGGAAGCTAAAGTATTACCACGCTGTTTACTAAAGACATCAGTGAAGTCATGATAGAATTCTGGAACATGCTGTTTAATGCTATCCAGGTTGTCTGAGGAGTCAACCGTAGTGGAGCCTCGAGCATATTTGTCGAGATCCATGAGGTTGAGTTGAAAGGCCTGTGAACCTTCTAGTTTGCAGGCATGAACAAACACTTCTGCATTAACTAGGGCTATCCACGGAGCCTCCAACTTTGGAGATGGTGACAGATTGCTTGGAAGCGGGGTGCTGGACTGTGAAGCAGCGGTTGAGGCCTGAGGTGCTGGAACGGTAGTCGGTTTTGTAGACTTGAAGGTTATACTGCCCAATACCCAGTCAATCGATGGATTGTAGCAGGTGAGTCAGTTGAAGCCAAGTACTGCAGAGCAACTGCCATCCAACGTTGTCACATAGAAGGTAATGTTCTGAAGTTTGCTGGTTGGAAATCAGATTGGAATTGTCATAGTCTGAGTAATGACAGAGTTAGTAGAACCATCAAATAATTTCAATGGTATAGCAGGAACTGAATTAGTAGGCAAAGAATATTTCTGCACAACTCGTGATTCAATAAAGCAGTCTGAAGAACCACAATCTAAGAGCATAACAAGAGGAAGTTCGGAAATAAGAGAACAAGACAGATTAAGTATAAGCAAAGTTTTCGAAGTCTCAGAAGTAGAAGATACGTGAGAAATAGCAGAATTAGAAGAAAGGGTGTTCAAGAACGGCACGTGAGAGAGGCTAACACAATCCTCAGCTCGTGCATTTCCGAGGTTGCAGCTCATTTTTTTGACTCCGTCGCCATATTTTCCTCGGCATTGGTGTCAGACGTGCTTGCCTTGGTCATGCATGCTTTCGTCAATTTCTTATTGTTGGAGTTGTTGGATTTGTTGTTGGAAGAAGAGGTCGATGAGGATTGGGAATTGGATTTGGGGCAGTCCTTGACCATGTGACCTTTTGAAGCACACAAGAGACAAAGTCCTACGTCGATTCGCCTTTGACATTCTTCAGGCAATAGCTTCCCATCTTTTCCGAGCTTGGATGCAATGTCATTAGCGTTGTTGTTATTGTTGGAAGACTTATCGTTGCCGTTCTTCTTCCCCCCCTTCTTACTCTTCTTGTTGTTTGAGTTGTTGAAGTTTGAAGAAGACTGATGGTTGTTGTTGTTGTTAAAGTTGGATTTGGATGAGGACCCATTTGGTTTCGAAGGATTTCCGAAGTTGTCAAACTCCTTGCGTTCCCAATATCTGCTGTCGATCTTGAGTGAATATTGTCTGAGTTCAGCGAGAGTTTTGAAACAAGGGAAGTTAAGGAGGCTGTCCTTGATACATCTGGCCAACCCCTTGTACGCCGCATGTGTGAGGGCGGTGTCATTCCACTGAGTACTAGTGGAGGCTCTGGCAAAGTCAATGAAGTATCGTACCACACGATGGTTGTCCTTTATAACTATCTTGCCAAGCTCAATTTCTGCTTGTGCAGCACTGTTGAATGGGCCAAAGTTGGTCTCCAGCTCTTGACGAAAGCCCTTCCACACCTTAAGCCAACTAGGCTCAGGCTGGATTTTGCCAAGAATCGCGGGTTCAAAGTATTGGAGCACAGGGCCTGTGAGGTATGAGATGGCATATTGGACCTTGGACACATCTGTCAAGAATGCAGACGGACAGTCTCGAAAGTTTAGCGTGCATTGTAAAAAGAATGTGTGAAGCTTAGCTTGGTTGGTACCATCGTAAGCCTCAGGCTCGTGAACCTTGGCATGGTGGCCATGGTTTGTAGAAGGTCTAGGGGGCTGTTGGGCTAGTCGATCAAGAGAGCCTTGATGATTTTGTCTAAGCTGGAAGAGAAGTTAAGGGTCGAGGAATTAAGGGTTGGATTAGGATTAGAAACATGAGTGGGGTTTGGATTTGAAACTTGAACAGGGTTCTGAATTGGCTTGTTGTCGTCGTTATTGTCGAGAGGGTTTTCTTCATCATCATCCTCAGGTTCAGGAGGAGCATTCCCTCCTGATGGGCCAGCTTCGCGAATTGAAGGTTGTTCTGACAGCCGTCGAAGTGAAGAAATCTCCTGCAACTGACTAGGGACTTCTATGATGAAAGGTAAACTACGAGTAGTAGAGTGGGTGTTCATGATAGTCATGATATGCGAAGATGAAGTGCGATCAAGTGTGGTAGTCAGAAAATACTGTTACGATGATGATAAAGGATGTAATCGTAATATTATTTAATCTCCCCATGGCGAGACAATTGGTGAGGTTCAGATTGGGGCTTGGCTTCAATGTATTGCATTGTGCCCACTTAGACCGCACGGTCCCCGATTTCATAAAAGCAAAGTAGACACAGAGGAACCTTAGTCAAAATCAAGATTGATTTTCTGACTGAAGACTGAACTAATAGTACAAGATCTTTTATACTACTTTCTAATCTATTAGGAGTCGAAGGGATTCCTATAATAGAATGAGAAAGCCGAGGATCGTGAAAAGCGAGAAACAGAATACTATGTCCCTAATAATGATCTCCTCCATGACATTGCAGAATGACATGTCACTCGGATTCCCAACGGAGTTACCCTAAGGAACGTAATAGCAGATCGGATATAAAGGAGTGAATGGAATTGCGAACAGATGAAAATGAAATGAAACGTAATGAAAGATATTAAACGTAAAGAAGGACGGAATAGAAAAGCGAGCATATGGGATGTGATGTAAATGAGTGGAGTGAATTGACAGGAGCACATGATGCCAAGACGGATACACGAGGTGCATATAGTGCATGGGCTGAGGGCATTATGGTGAATAGCGAGTGAGAGTGAAGTTGGGCTGAGTGGGCTGAATTGAATAGTTGGCTTGCCGGCGTATGGTTCCTGACACATCCCATAAGAATGCAGGTGAACAGTCTTGAAAGTTCAGCATGCATTGTAAGAAGAATGTGCAAAGCTTAGCTTGGTCAGTGCCATTGTAAACCTCAGGCTCGCGAACCTTGGCATGATGGCAAAGGTTGGGATTGGATCTAGGGAGTGGTTAGGCTAATTTATCAATGAGTGCTTTGATAATTTTGTCGGTACTAGAAGTGGAATTAAGAGTTGGATTGGAATTAAGAGTTGGATTGGAAATATGAGTGGGGTTCAGATTTGAAACTTAATAGGGTTTGGATTTGCCTCATCATCATCATTATCATCAATTGGTTCTTCTTCTTCATCATCTTCGCATTCAGGAGGAGCATTCCCACCTGACAGGCCCACTTTTCCAATTGAAGGTTGTTCTGATAGTTGTCAAAGTTTAGAAATATCCTGCAACTGACTCAGGACTTCAACGATGAAGGGTAGATTATGAGTGGTTGATCCAGTATTCATGATGGTCGTAATATACGAAGATGATCTGTGAAAAAGAGGTACGATCAGGTGTAGAAGTCAGATAATACTGTTACAATGTGAAGGAATAACATAATTGTAATTAAACATAATATCTCCCAAAGGTAAACAATGGTGAGGTTGTCAAGCGTCGGGTACTGGCGGACTTTGGTACTGCCGAGGGGTGTTGTCGAAAGGTCAGGCGGACTATGGCCAAGTCCTGCAGGCCAAGAGTAGTAGCATTGGCTTCAACGTACTCGTGCGTTGCACCCTACTTGCCGTGCATGCCACTGTATTTACAACAGACAGGTACTCGGGGGGATGCAGAGGATGCCAGCCTGAGTCGAGGACTTAACAGAAGAGAAGAAGGTAGAAGGGCCTAAGCCTAGTCGATACCCAGAATGAGGAAATATGTACATGCATGTCCTACTTTTATAGGTTAAGAAGCGACATGTGGAATAGGGAATGTGGGACAACAAGGTATGCAGAGCATGTGGTCATTGTCCACAATGAACAAAATTAGAACAAGGAATGCAAAGTGGGGATAGAACAATAAAAGACAGGATAATAGAATCATGACTCAAGATGGGACAATAGAGAGTGGCTGAGTATAAAACAGTGGGGTCGTGTCCGAGAATAATACAAGGACAGGAAGTCCCGAGGTGAAACAGACCGAGGGGTGTGGATGGCAGATGTGCCGAGCCGGGACCGGTGCACCAAGTGTTATGCATGTGATGCAGGCACTTGGTTGTGGATATAGGATGATTGCTCGGTTGGCACTGCCGGCAGACAGGTCTCGGTATGTGGACTTGACAGAGGTTCAGAGTAGGGTATGGCTTCAACTTGTATCTTGCTCCCACCAGATAGCACTGGTCCCTAATTTCAGAATAGCAAGACAGAAAGAAAGGCTTAGTCGAAATCAAAGTTAATTATCTGACTGAGGACTGAACTAATGAATGTACAAGATCTTTATACTACTTTCAAATCTACAAGGAGTTGACTAGATTCCTATAATAAATGAGAAAGCCAAGGATCATAAAAAGTGAGAATGGAAATACTACATCCCTATCTTGATCTCCTCCATGACATTGAGGGGTGACATGTCACCCTGATTCCCAATGGAGTTACCCTACAAGGAATATAATAACAGATTGGATATAAGAGATTGTACGGAATTGTGAATAAATGAAAGTGGAGCGAAACATAAATGAAAGGATATTAAGTGTAAATGAAGTGAGAATGGAATTGTGAGCATATGGAGTTTGACATAAATGAGTGGAGTGAATTGACAGGAGCATGTGATGCCAAGACAGATACACGAGGTGCATATAGTCTGTGGGCTGAGGGCATAATAGTTAAATAGGCGAGTGAAGGTGTAGTTAGGCTGAGTGGGCTGAAATGAATAGTTAGGCATGCCAGCATACAGTTCCTAACAGCATGAAGTTAAAGGTCTGAAACAGTGCCTCCTGTGTATCCTCTCCTGCTTCATTACAAGACATTCCTCCTGTGAACCCCTTGAATGTGCATGGAAGAATGACAGGGTTACCAAGGATAATGGGGTCTCCTAAGTTGTAGGACAGGCAAGCAGTATGCCTCTTCTGCCAAGGGAGGGATAGAGTGGGTCAAGGTTTGGCTGGGAGGTTGAGCTGTTTTTCAACCCTCTCAAGTTCCTCTGTGTCAATAGACCAGTGTGATGATAGTGGGGTAGTGACAGGCTAGAGAGGGATAAGGTTTTGTTGGCTAGACATGGTAGTGTGGTGGAGGTAGTTGTTATAGGGCTGGAAGGATGGATAGGAATGAAAGGGGTTTATATGAGTGTCAATGAAATGAAATGTAAAATGTAAACAGAGCATAATTGGAAAGAATTGATGTCAGGTGGGATGTCGCTTAGTTTGGGGGGGGCAGCTGGGTGTCATGTGTTAGGAACCTCCCTTGTGTCCAATCAAAGAGATGCCATTTGAGGGTCTCAGTAAAGTTCTCTAGGGTTCAAAAGGGGAGGGACGCATATAGGGTGGCTGAGATATGCTGCAGAGCTTCTGGGTTTTGCCAATGAAATTCCATTACAAGTCACCTGGCCCCTGAGACATCCCTTGCAGGTAGCCAGAGGTCATCTGCTGCCCCATAACCATTCTACCATACTAGATACTCCAATTGTCCTCTGTGAACTCTGCCATCTAAAATCCTTTCAACATTATAATCTGGAACTCCATCTTGGATAATAGGAGGAGGTGGAGGTTGAACATGTCGTTCAGGGATGGGATCCTCCTCATTGGGGTGTAAGAGGTTGACAGAGAAGACTGGGTAGGTATGGCCAAAGGACTGAGGGAGCTGGAGGCCATAGGAATTCCATGAAACAACCTTGTTCACCATGTATGGACCCAACCATTTGTGGTCTAGTTTCTTCATTGGGTGAGTTGTTGTGATATTTTGTGCATTTAGTCAGACTTTATCACCAATCTTGTATGAGGGGGCAGCCTGCCGATGTAAATTATAGAATTGTGCCATGTCATCTGTAGCCTTTGCCAGAGCAGAGTGAGCCTCATCTGTAGCTGATTTCATACGTGTGGTAAACTCCTCCAATGCTTCTAATTGAGTTTCTCGAGTTGGCTCTAGTCCAAGTCTGGGATGTTGGCCATTGTCAAGCATGAAGGGTGTGGTCTGCATTGCAGAGTAAATTCGATTGTTGTATGCAAACTTGGCAAGGGAAATCCATTCTAGCTAACCATCCTGACATTAATTAACGAAGAATTGGAGGTATTGCTCAATTTCCTGGTTAACTCATTCTGTTTGGCCATCAGACTGAGGGTGATGGGCTGTAGAAGCAGCAACACAAATGCCTAAGAGTTTATTTAACTCTCGCATGAATTGGGAGACAAATTGGGTGCCTTGGTCACTGATAATTTCTTTAGGTAGGCCACGGAGTTTCCATATGTGGTCACAGAATAGTCGGGCAACCCCTACTGAGTTTACATCATATGTGGGAGGAATTAGATGTTCACACTTTGAAAGACGGTTTACAATGTTAGAGTTAGCGACATGGCAGTGTGACAAACTGCGTCACCCCGGTTGAACCATTATTCGCCGATTGTAGTTTTTGCATAGTCACAAAAACTATTCCTCTTTTGTTTCCCTCTTTTGTTTGCTTATTATAGATATTCCATTGTTATGAAATAGTATATAAGTAGATACATCGCCCACTGTCTACCCTCAGTCGTTTGACACACACAAACACTGAGGTGAGATACTTAGCTAGCTTATAGTCTTTTTATCTTGCTCACTTATCTAGTAGATACTCGTTACTAGGTAAAATATATTAGTCGTTTGACACACACAAACACTGAGATACTCGTTACTAGTCTATATAATCTTACATACAACCACTAGGAGAGCATTGTAGCCCTGACTGGTAGGTAGTTCAGTGATTATGTCGACAGTAATAACCTGCCATCTGCAATCTGGAATATGATTGGGGAGGAGCTTTCCCATAGGGAGAGTAGCAAAAGTTTTGGTCCTATTACAAGGATCACAGGATTTTACATACTTGGCAAATCTGTCTTAGTCATTGTGCAAGGTGCCACCTTGATTAATAAAATAAATGATAAACAACAAATGGTGTGACATCAGTGCTGTTCTTGGTCATGATACCTTTATTGGTTCCATAACCTGTGGGGTAGGATATGTTGAAAGTGGAATAAGTGAACATTTACTATATTTATTTATTCTGCTATATTCAACTTTTCCAATCCACATTCCCCATCCTATAAGAGTGGCCATAGAAAGTTTATCATCCCTCAGCCGTTTACCCACATCAACTGAGGTGAGATCTACTTCGCTCTCATTTATTCCTGTAACTTACATACCATGTGTCGTACAGGTAATCCTGTACAGGTAGATACTAATCTCAGTCGTTTACCCACATCGACTAAGCTAATCATGTACAGACTACAACAGGATAGTGCTGCTGGTGTTTTGTAATGTTCATGCCATGCCATTCTCCTAGTCCATGTCCAATGGGGTCGCGCATATGCCGGATACAACCATAGGTACCGATACTGCTGGACCCGGGTATGACAAGCAAATGGATAAGCGGCTTAGTGATTGATGGCGATGTTGCATAGCCAAAGAAAAGTATTAGGAATTTATATTTATTGTGAGATCTGGTAGATACAAGATTCAAGTTCTCGACATATTAAAACATTTAATCCCTCGATCAACACCATGAACTGCTTATGGCAACAAAACATAGATTTTGGTAGCTGTGCGCCGCTGTAATAGGCGCGGCGCTGCGGCTTCGAGAGGCTCTGCAAGAAAGAACCTTAGCTGACATCGAGCGCCTTTTACCTCTCAGTCCTTACCTGTCATTGGAATTTTTATTGTGCGGATGGATCGACGAACTCAGGCTTCTGTACTTGATGCTAATCAAGCACAAATAACCATGACTAATGTCAACATTCGTATGTTATTTGTTGAAATTTCGAGCTCAAGAGCTTTGTGCTAATTCCCATGTGTGCTGAAGATGTTGGTGGAAACATGTCTTTGCAGAATAGTGCTTCTATAAACTCTGACTCAACCCATAGTAAGTGCGAGCACTATGTCTATCCATTTCGTTCCATGCGAGGTGGCAGCCATCTCGTAAGGCAGAGTACTCACGAACCTGATTTACAAAAATTTCATACAGACCAACGTCGGAAGCAGATATATTATTGGCTGGCGGGTTTTGACTCCCGATCAAAACATGTTCGTGCTCGAAAGGAACACCAAGAAACGACTGGATCATGGTTTATACAGGGTGAAAGTTTCAAAGAATGGAAACTCAAGGCCAACTCCTTCCTCTGGCTCCACGGCATCCGTGCGTTTTCTCCTATGTTTCTTGTTAGTCCGTTTCTCCCGCTGACAGACTAGTGCAGCTGGCGCTGGGAAAACGGTCCTATGGTGCGTAGACCAGTTAATTCTAAGGATATGCGTTAACCCATGGATTGATTAGCTCTACTGTCATCGAAGAGATTGTTCGTCACTGTGAGACAGGCACCTCTTTCGCATATGCTTATTTCTACTTCGAGTTCCGCAATACGGACATAGATCCAGACACTGTTATTCGGTCTGTCATTAGGCAGCTATGCTCGCAATGCGCGCACACCCCTGATGCATTGGAGAAACTATTTTCTGAGAATGCGAACGGCCGCCGAGCTCCCGCTCTGGAAGATTTAATTTCAACTCTGAAAGCCATCGTTCAGAGCTTCAACCATGCGTACATCGTTTTCGACGCACTCGATGAATGTCATGATCGCCGTGATTTTCTGAAATTGCTTCAAGAGATACACGGCTGGAGACACGGTCCATTACACCTGTTGGCAACGAGTCGGAAGGAGGATGATATCACGAGAGTGCTGAACCCCCTTGTTTCACATCTTGTACCCATGGACCACATCCTTGTTGACGGTGACATTCGTCTACATGTGTCCAAAATATTGGACGATGATGGCGAGTTCGCTATGTATTCTGAAGAGGAGAGGGAGAAAATCAAGAATGTTCTGACTAAGGGTGCTCATGGAATGTAAAGTGTCTATCTGCCTTTTCGTAAGTTGTCACTGACTGATAGATTGGTAAGGTTTCGATGGGTAGCTTGTCAGCTGGATACACTGCGAGAATGCTTTACCCACGACGATCTCATGGAGGCCTTGGAATCGCTCCCAGTCGGTCTGTACGAGACTTATGATCGAATTCTCTCAAACATTCGTCATCAACACAGCCAGGGATCTCTCAGGATCTTGCAGTGGCTTACATTTTCTTCGAGAGCAATATCACTCCGAGAAGCCATCGAAGTACTGGCTACAGATCCAGATTCGAAAGACGGCCATCTTTACAAGCCAGGACGAAGACCTCTAGATTCGCAAAAACTTCTAGCCATGTGTTCCAGTCTGGTTACCATTACTTTCCCAGATACTGAGATACTTCACGCAAGCTATTTTGATGGTATGGAAAACATTGACCCATATTGGACACGCTTCCCTCGTGCTGCAGAACTCAGACTAGCCCATTTCTCCGTTCGGGAATATCTCACCTCGGACCACCTCCGCCAACGAAATGACAACATATGTTTCTATCATTTAAACACAAGAGTTGCTAATACATCCATCGCCAGGACGTGTCTCGCTTACCTGCTGCAATTCAAGCAACCTGGATGCATACAGCCAGGTACTCAAGCCTCTTATCCGTTATCTGAATATGCTGCGGACAACTGGATGTACCACGCTAAATCAGGTGATGATGCATCGGACAGTTTACACAGGCTAACGATGGACCTTCTTCAAACCAATGCGGTGTACATGAATTGGCTGGCACTTTTCAACCCGGATTCTCCCCCGCTCAGTCCCTGGTCCAGGTCACCTGAAAATTGTACTCCTCTGTATTATATGTCATTGGTCGGGTTGAAAAGATCGGTCGAGAACCTCCTGGATGATGGTGCAGATGTGAACGTGCGACAAGGTTGCCTGGGCAGTGCTCTCCAGGCGGCGTCGTTTCACGGTCATGAGAACATAGTTCACTTGCTTCTAACAAACGGAGCGGAAGTGAACATGCAAGGAGGCGAATTTGGTTGTGCTTTGCAAGCAGCGGCGTTGGAAGGTCACGAGACGATCGTTCGGCTATTGATCGCTAACGCAGCGGATGTGAACGTGCAGGGAGGAGAGGATGGCGCCGTGCTGCAGGCGGCCTCATTCCGTGGCTACGAGGATATCGTTTGCCACCTGCTAGAGGCAGGAGCGGATATCAATTTGGTGGGAGGAAAATTGGGGAGTGCGCTCCAGGCGGCAGCATCAGAAGGTCATGAGACGATCGTTCGGCTATTGATCGCCAACGCAGCGGATGTGGCCGTGCAGGGAGGAGAGTATGGCACCGCGCTGCAGGCGGCCTCACTGGGTGGCCACAAGGATATCGTTTGTCACCTGCTAGAGGCAGGAGCGGATATTAATTTGGTCACAGGAGAATTTGGGAGTGCGCTCCAGGCGGCAGCATCAAGAGGTCATGAGACGAT
>QLPG01019650.1:0-13474 GCA_003314385.1 Gomphus sp. MG54 | reverse complement strand
TAAGCGGACTTTGAGTGTCCGCGACTGTATAAAGACTGAAGAAGCTGAAAAGGCTGAGAAGGAAGTTAGTAGAAAAGGAAAATAGGTTACTTACAGTAATCACAATGACTAAGCATTAGGGATCCTGGTGAGATCCTAGCAATAATATAATTCTGGCAAAATGAAGGATGTATTACAATTGCCTTGCCCTTTAATGGGATATTTCTTCAATATTCCAAGTAATTTGTCAGTATTTGATGAGAATCCTTAGGCTAAATTTTTCTATGCGTGGCCACTTTATATGATTCTCTCATAGTTTCCTTGGTCAGAGAATCTTATGCTTACTGTGCACCCCCGTTAATCATATACCCAGGTTCCCTTGATGTTGTCTCGCCACGTGTTAGCTTGAACGTTTTACACTGATTCTCATCTTCTTCTAGGCAGACTCGATGAGAGCAAACAACCTATCATTGTATAGTCCTCAGACGTTTGGCACAGCGTAGTGTTTTCGGCGCTATATAGCACAGCCCCCCTGGACTCGTGTATAGCTTCACAGCTGCCTGCCACTACTCTTCTCAATCCTACGTAACTGTTCCTCGACATCATGAAAGTTGCAAGCGCCATTGTTCCCTTTGCCGATAAGCGACGCCACTCAAGTATACCTCACGCAGGCCAGGAAACTCAGAGAGACGTGTCGAATGCGGAACGTGGAATGAAGCATGGGAGGAGGGAAAATGCAGAGAACTATCATGGTTCTGATTTCGACACTGTCCTGGACCACAGATCGTATGGATATCATAGCGGTGCAGGGAAGGGAGATATTGACACATCTGATACCACGAAACATCTTCCTAGCCAACCATTTGCTGCTGCGAAACAACCGTGGACACCTATGAGTGGTCCCTCCAATGTACCTTCAATTCCAGGTATGAAACGGATAAAGTGGGAAGCTAATGAAACAAATGTTGGGTCCGTGCCTTTTCACTTGTTTTCCTGTCATTCATTGAAGGTAAACAAATTCTCATTATTATTAGTACTCTTGTAGATTCCGCCACGTGCTCTGGGGTGTTCATATATCCCAGCTCTCGAGCGAACCAATTCATGAAACACTTGTTACTGCTGCAGGGGAGCAGTGGTAGGGATACTGAACACCAAAGAACATCAACATGCCGCCAAATCTTGGAGGCACAAATATGTATGTACCATCTGGATATCTCGAAATTTCTCTAAATTTCTGTTCCATACCTTACGGTCATGTCAGCAGCACAGTCGACTTCTTCGCCGTTTATAAACTTCAAAATGCATGAGAGTCAAATTTGTGAGCCCGCTTGTTGAACGATGTGACAAATTCAAAGAGCTAAATTCAGATCATGTTTCTGATTCAGATGCTAAGGGAAATGTGAATATACGGATTGGTAAGGTTTAATACACATTATCCTGACCGTTTCCTCCACCCTGAAAGAACATAGACCTTAACGGTGTAAATACCCAACCTATATCCACATCTTCAGGTTCTTTGGACGCTTCAGAAGCACGTAACATTAAATTCATTCAGAGACACAGTTCCAATGACTAATTCCAGATACGAACCTACACGCGCGATGATATCAACCTTATTCACACAATCAATCGATACATCGTCGATTTAAGTCCTCACCCACACTCGCCTATTACCACAGTCACAATCAAGTTGCATACAGCCAAACGATCCGACGAAAGAGTAGTTCTGATAAAAACGTACCATGGGATTCCTTCCCAATGGAAGACACATCTGGTATGACTCCCCTTTTTTCCAAGACTCTGGACAGGTTGTCACCACGTTGTAGTTTGAGAAAGACATCGCTTTGCGTAGAGACATTCTGTGTGTCGTGATTATATTCAAAGTACACCGAGTGTTGATTTTTTCACTGTTCGCAGAGATCCTTCTATATTGCAGATTGTCGGAGCGAGCAGAGCCACAGCCAGCATCCCGTTTCAGGTTTATCATATGCCGGGAGATAATTTGGAGAGTTTTTGGAGTTGGTTCAGACGAACAATTTCGTCAAATCCAGTAGAGATGATTTATGGGTTATATGACATGGTGCGTGAAGGCATACTTATATGAGAACTTGTGATATTAATGCACCTGTTGAGCCAGCGAACATCATTTCTAGTATGACCTTCTAATTGGCCAGCACTGTTATTTTGAGTAATCACCAATGATTAGGCATTGGCGGAATTTCAACGGTCAGGATCATTTGTGCTGCCTTCTCGCAGTTGGATACTGGTAATGAAAATATCTGTTCAATCTAACGTTACTAATATTCCCCAGCGTGACGGTCTCTGCGTCGATGTAAGAGCAGGCCACGATCGACACCACTGGAAACTGATATATGCCGGAGAATTATCAACTGATGTCAAGGATGCGGATGGGGTCAGTTGCCGTATTTTTTGATAGAGAATCTCACTAATATTCATGTGTCATGGTAGTTTGTAATCACTATCAAACATAGCATGCGGCATAGCGTTCCAGGGTCAGTATAAGTCACCGCGAGGATTATTTTCTTGCCATGACCCTGTCTATAGAGACTACCACTTTTGCGACGCCGCCGAAGAGATGTGGGAAATGATGATCAAGTCGTCAGCGTGGACAGACAGCACTGAAGAGCTCATGGACATTCTCCGATGTCAGTATGATGAAATCACTCTTCCAATGCTCGGAGCTATACTCTTCGAGCGAGGTTGGCTAGCCGCGAGCGACTGTAGCATCTTTCCCACCGATGCGGTTGGATTAAGTGACGTGGGCTACCTGGACGAAAAACGTCACTTTGTCATCGTTGAAAATGTGCATTACTGCATGCAGGGAGTGTCTGGGCCACTCTCCTGGAATTTTAACGAGCATCTGCGGTTCTACAGTGGTCTTAGAGAACTCAATCATACTCCTTCAGAAGCTAAATATAGCGAAGCAGGGAACACTTACCATCGACGAAGGCAAGTCCATTTCTGGTTTCGGTTGTTTTTTTGTGTTATCAAATCTTTCTTTCTAGACTCCTCCCTCTAGCTATCCCCGCGCGTTCGTACATGTGTATTCATTTAACATACGATAATCTCGATGAAACATATGCATGGAACTGGTTGCGGTATCATGCTCGCTCTATCATCGCACGCCATGGCCTCTCTATTGCCCCACATGAGCTGAGACTTGGTTAGTGTCCCTATAAACGCCGAAGCAAGTGTTCACAGCAAGCATGAGATAGTTACCCGCATTCATCGCGATTGGCGCACTCATCTGGCTGTCGTGGACGGTCACAATCCCCCAAGCGATACATGCACCTTCGGATGGGATTCACAAGCAAACGCAGAGGCGATGAATCCAGCTGTGTACGTCTTTACAAACAACGATGCTCCAAAACTCCGGAACTCTGGAGTACCGGAGCTTACCACGAGACTGCGGACGTCTTTTGATCCCGAACCGCACTGGCTAGACGACGCTACGTGGTGTGACGAGCATGCTGATTACACTTCAACTCAAGTCTTCGATGGTCTCTGTCTTCACTCATATGAGCAGTAATAGTTTCTTTCTTTGCCAAATTGACACCATATTCACATTCCTGACAGGCATCCCCTCATAGATTACTTGCAACTGCCCATTGGTGCCACAAATGTTGTAAAGCAACTTAGGCAACGTGAGCTACAGTGTAGCGAACTGGATCTCAACGTAACCTGAAGATACTATATGTATGATATCACCGGCCCAGTCTGAATCACTATACCCAATGAGCTCAGTTGAGTCTAAGTAAGTCGGGAATTTTGAGTGGTTATCAGATATCGTAAGACATGTTGGGCCGTGAGTAGATGTTCATGAGTCAGGTTTGAACCGAATTGTGAGAGGCAATTGACAGCAAACCATATGTCAGGGCGCATACCGAGCATAGCATACATTAATGAGCTTAAAATTTGCTGGTAACGAGTAGTGAGAGTTGAGTCTGGGTTGTTCTCTTGGTTTGCAACTAGTTTGGAATTAGCTGTGACTGGGGTATATGTCGATTAGCAAGTTGTCATATCGAAGCGGTTGCTCATGTGTCTCGAATGTAATGGGTTTGATTTATTGAAAATGTTTTCTTTGATCAGTCACAAATGATGTGCAGGTCGAGGAAGTGTTGGATTTCTGCTAGGTCTGTGAATTTATATCATGATCCAATGAATCTTTTCATATCATTGATATCTGTGAGTGAACCAAAAATGGCAATATCCTCAACATAGACCAGAATAATAGGTACTTGGTCCCCCCCTTTGTGATGCTTAAAGAAAATAGAAACATTGCTGGAGACAAGTTTCTTGTAGCCAAGGTTTTCAAGGCTGTGCTGCAGGTGTTCATGCCACTGACATCCTGCCTGCCCCTCATGAGTTTTGAAACCCTTAGGTTGATCCATATATAATTTCTTGTTAAGGTGACCATTAAGATAGGCTGTTTTAATATCAATGTGGCATGCTTCCCAGCCAAAAATGGCAGCCATTGCAAGTAATAGTAGTAATGAGTCAAGCATTGGAATTAGGACAAATATTTCCTCATAATCGACCAGTGGTTTGTGTGGAACCTTTGGCAATGAGATGTGCTTTGTAATGCATTATTTCCCCCTCTGTATCCCACTTGGTAGGGTATACCCATCTATTCTTAATAGTAGTGTGGCCTGGTAGAAGGTTGACCAGTGCCCAAGTCTTGTTGTCCAGAAGGCTCTGGTATTCATCTTCTATAGCCTTCTGCCATTGGGCAGCCTCAGGAGTTTTTATGGAATATTTATAGGTCTCCTGCAGGTGTGACCTTAGTGGCAGCAAGGAAAGAGTTGATAGAATTGTTCCATATGGTAGGTACTGAAGGTCATAAGCCTTGTTATATATGGTCCCAGTCAGGGTAGACATTAGAGGGGTAGGCCCTTTGAGGTCCCTGAGTTGGCCAAATGGACAACCAAGGTAAGGCTAGGTCTGATAAAGGTAGAGGCTTGTGGCAGAGCAGGTGGCAGCAGCTATGGCAGCAGAGCTAGTTAGGGTATAACAGGTGTGGAAAAGGAGGGATTTGGATGAACATCCTCATCATTGCTCTCTTGTAGAGCTAGCTCAATGGTTTCAGGTGAGGGGGAGGATTTGATGGTGGCTTTGGGAGTTTGGGTATGTAGAGGAAATATGGTTTCCTCAAAAGTCACATCTGTAGATACAAGGAACTTATGAGTTTGAGGGTTCTACAATTTATCCCCATTTGTGGAAGTCTTATATCCTACAAACACAGGTTTTTTGGATGTTAGGTCAAATTTGTATCATTGTTATATGATTTGACAATAAGCAAGCCAGCCAAAAATGCAAAGGTAAGATAGATCAAGTGATTTTTTGAAGAGTTTCTGATATAGAGAGAGACAGCCAGTGGTTCATGAGGGAGCAAGGTTTCTAACATGAATTGCAGTTACAACTGCACATTCCCAGAAGGTATTTGACATTCCTTCTGCCAGAAGCATTGTGCATGCTTGTTAGGCACCGAGAATGCTGATGATGTGTGGGCTAAGTACTATTACAATAGTACCAACTTCACGATGCTAGCAGGAATCAGCCAAGTCCTATGGACTGATCAGGGTAGCTTGGCTTCAATGTACTCATGTGTTGCACCCTAATTTCCATGCATGCCACTGATTTGGAACAGAATGGATACTCGGGAGAGTGCCAAGAGTGTTGGCCCAAGTAGAGGACTTCAGATGGGAGGAGGGAAGACAAGAAGGTGTAAGCCAAGTCGATATTCAGAATGGAGAACTAGCTACATACATGCAATACTTATATAGGTTAAGAAGCAAGATGTGGAATCAGGGTGGCATAAGACATGGAGAAACAATAAGGTATGTAGGGATTGTAGAGGTATTGTCCACAATGATCAAAAATAGAACAAAGAAATGTAAACGAGAATAGAACAATGAAAATGTGGTCAAATAAGATAATAGGAATGTGGCCAAGAATAAGATAATAGAAAATGACCAAATATAAAACAATAGGGTCATAACCAAGGATAAAACAATAGGGTCATAACCAAGGATAAAACAATAGGGTCATGACCAAGGATAAAACAATAGAAAAATGTCCCAAGGTGAAATGGGCCAAGAAATAAAGAATAAATGGGGTGGGGATAATGAATAATGAATAAGGGAAGAGTGGATGATGGATAGGATGGGAGGATGTGGATGAAGAATGTGCTGAGCCAAGACCAATGGACTGAGTGACATGTATGTAGCTTGGTCACTTGTGTGTGGAATTAGACTGCTCATTCAGTTAGCACTGCCAAGTGAACTGATACTCGGTATGTGTACTTGACAGTGCTGTACCATCTATAGTGTGGTTGGCTTATTCAGTGATACAATTTTGTTGCAGTGTATTGGAAGCTGTCAGTTGGTGTAAAATCTCTCAAGTCTTTAGGAACTCTTTGAACTCAGCTGATAAAAATTATCCTTCATGATCCAAACATACAGAGCAAAGTGTAGGATTGAATTGCATCAAGAGAAAAGTAACATATGTTTTGAAATTTTCAAAAGCCTGGTTTTTGTTTGTAGGAAGAATCCCCATTTGAATCTCATGAAATCATCTATTATAGTAAAATGATAGAAATATCCTTGTAGAGATCAGGTTTTCATTGGTCCTGCCAGGTCTATATGTATTAATTCAAATGGTTTTGTACATCAATTGTTCTATGGTTTGAATATTTAATGCATTGATGAAGACATCCTTTGCAGGTAGAGAGAGTACATTTGCTCTTTAGATCTATGTTGCTAGCTAGTATCTGCAGGGCTGACCATGATAGGTGCCCAAGCCAGGCATGTAAAACTTCAATATAGACTTTATGTATCATAGAGTGTTTATGTATCATGGAGTGTATACCTGGCATCATGATATGGAGGGTTAGCCAGTACTGTTTGTTAGGATTAAGAGCCAAGCAAGGATTAAGACCACTGTAATATTAATTGCAGGGAAATCAAATGATAGAAGTTTTACTTGACTTAAAGCTAAGACTGTTAAATGATACTTGTAAAATTGGTTGTTATGATTCTGTCAGGGGATGACCCTCTCCGAGTCCTAATGACAAGTCCGAGGTCCTATCTCGGACTCCACCTAAACTCCGAGGATGAGAGACCAAAGTCTGAAAGACCACCGATGTTAGAAGATGATCCTCTCCAAGTCCTGATGACAAGTCCAAGGTCCTATCTCGGACTCCTCCAACTCCGAGGCCCTATCTCAGACTCCTCCAACTCTGAGGTCCTATCTCGGACTCCTCCCAACTCCGAGGCCCTATCTTGGACTCCCCCCAACTCCGAGGCCAGGAGACCCAGGTCCGAGGGACCACCGAGCAGGAGGTAGGAATGATCTTAGCATGATGACTGGAACCAGGAATAAGTGCCTGTGTTGATTTATAAGCTAGTGCACAGACCACTTATATACAGGGTATAAAAGAGGCTCACCAGCAGTGGAGATCCTTAGACTTTCCTCTTCAGATTTCCCCTGCTTAGGTGAGAGCCCTACATGTACTTAGGTAGTAGCTATAATTGAACTTTGGATTTCCCCTGCTTAGATCTGAGAAGCCTGTGGGTAGGCTCTGGGTTCAAGTCCCATAGTCAGGCCTAGGAGGATGTCCAGGGCTGGGTGTGTCCCGCTGGTTCCAGCCTCTGGCAGTTGCGAGATCAGTTCCAAAAGAGGGTTGCCCTTACAGATTCATTGTGCTACTGGTCTTTTATATACAATAATTGGAAAATCATATGAAAAAATATATGGTGACATGTGAATCTGTACATGAGGGTATGACCTGCATGTAATGTAATGTCTTGGGATAAAGTGGTCATGGGATAGAATCATAGGTAGGGAATGGCACAGGTCACCCATGGGTCAAATGTGGGTGACCCGCACCTAACCCATGGGAAACCCGAACCCGTCAACCCATGGGTTTTTTCCCATGGGTCAAAGGGTGTCGGGTGTGTGGTGCACCTGCACGCCTGCAGGGCATTCGTGTTGTATGTCATGTTCGTGCCGACACAAAAGTGCTGTACGTGCATGTGCCAACACGAATGCGCTGTACACAGACGCGCCGACATGAATGCACTGATATGAATGCACTGACATGAACACGCCGACATGAGCACACTGACTCAAACATGCCGACTCGAATGCGCCGACTCGAACGTGCTGACATGGACGCATTGTACGCACATGCGCGAATGCGCTGTACGTGCACACATCGACACGAACGCATTGTACGCGTGCACGTATGGCTCATTGGTGTCGGCACGTGCGTGTCATATGGTGCGGCGCATGTGTGTCATATGCACATGCATGTCATACGGTGCAGCGTGTGTGTGTCATATGCACATGCGTGTTGTATGCGTATGCAGCGCGTGTGTGTCGTATGCATGTGCGTGTCATATGCGCACACGTATGACAGGAGCGAGCGGCCGGTTGGGTGTCATACGCATGTGCATGCACGCGTACATGGTTGATGCGCCATGTTGGGCCGGGTCACGGGTGCTCTGGGCTTGACCCGCACCCGCACCCAAGGGCACCCGACCCGGTGACCCGTGCGGGTTGGCCAAACCTGTGCTATTCCCCAATCATGGGTTGTGGAAAATGAATAGGAAGAAAGGGAATATGTTGTACATATGGATGTTTCAATTCAGAAATACTAGTGAGGGTTGGACTTGGCTCTTGGTTGTCTCAGCATGTGTCCATAAGGGGCTTGTCTCATGATGTGTCATCATGTGGGGAATTAATGATTAGCTTGTGAAATGGTTGATAACCTCATGATTAACGTTTCTCATGTGTTTGACTTGACTTGGCATTGACTTGTGTGCTTGACTTGTGTGTTTGTGACTCGTTTCTTTATGACTCATATTGACTCGCATGGGTGTGTGATTCCTTCATGTGGGTGTGAGAAGATTGGGTAGAGTTGTAAGAAATAGATAGATTTCGTGTATGGATTGGATGATAAAACAATGATTGGTGTTTCTCAACACTGTTGACCATGTAAGTGTCTTTCTGTACATTTATTACCCTTCAGACTGAGAGTTGCCATTTTGCCAGAGAATGTTATATTTATCCCCTTGTCTTCTACCCTTTGTATGGATAGAAAATGCCCACCAAGGTCTGGGCAGTATAAGAAATTATAGAGTAGTATCAATTTTACATTCAGTAGTCTGCTCTTCAGTCAGAATATCAACTAAGATTTCAACTAAGCTTCTTCCATTCATCTCAGTCTTTATTTCCACTCTTACTCTTACAAAATCAGGGTCCAGTGCAGTCTGGTGGGTGCAACACATAAGTTGAAGCTGTGCCCTATTCACAACCTCACCATTGCTTTGCCTTTGGGAGATATTACTTTGAATTACAACTATGTCATTTCTTTATATTGTAACAGTGTGCCATTCTCTAAATGTAAGGGCAACCTCTATAGCACTTGTAGACTATCATACAATGCTAGCAAAGGGGGGAATTCCTAAATATTAGTTACTAGGCTATATATATCAGGAAATGGGTCTCACCTAACAAAGGGGGAAATTCCTAAAAGGAAATCTTAGATCCCTTGCTAGTGAGCCTTGTACTTTATATACCCTCTGCCTATGCTCTGCTTCTTCTGCATACCTTCCCTTTTGGTTAGGTCTTGTTAGGTATCGGTAATGCTGATAGTGCAGATGGGAATCAGCCAAGTCCCGTATACTAATTGGGGTGGCTAGGCTTCAACGTACTTGTGTGTTGCGTCCTGCTTTTCCATGCATGCTATTAATTTGGACACTGTCAAGTACATATACTGAGATTCTGGTAATTCGGCAGTGCCAACTGAGCAGTCAGTCTATATCCACACAACAAGTGTTCAAGCCACATACAAGTCACTTGGTATGCTAGTCATAGCTCAGCACATCCACCATCCACATTCCCCATTCCTACCCCTCATCTACTCTACCTCATTCACCATCCATTAATCCTACCCCATCCGTTCCTTATTCCTCGACCCACCCTACCTTGGGACATCCTGTCCTTGTTTTATCCTCAGCCACAACCCTATTGTTTTATAGTCGGACACTCCTTATTGTCCTATCCTTGGCCACATTCCTATTATTCTACTTTCCATTGTCCTATTCCCATCTTCATTCCTTCATTCTAATTTTACTTGTTGTGGACAATACCCCCACATGCTCTGCATACCTTATTGTCTTACATTCCTTATTCCACATGTCACTTCTTAAACCTATATAAGTAGGACATGCATGTACATACTTCCTCATTCTGTGTATCGACTAGGCTTAGGCCTCTTACCTTCTCTTTCCTCTGTAAAGTCCTCTACTTGGGCCAGCACTTTTGGCACTCTCCAAGTAAGACCTCTGTTCCAAATTGGTGGCACACACAGAAAGTAGGGTGCAATACACGAGTACGTTGAAGCCAAAGCCACTACTTCCAGCCTGCAGGACTTAGCCACTCCCCACCCACATCTTTGGCATTACTGAAGCTTGACAGATAGAAGAAAGACCCAGGACAGTGCTGAGAGTGTTGGCCCAAGTAAGGGACTTCAGACAGGAGAAGGGAAGACAAGAAGACATAAACCAAGTCGATATTCAGAGTAAAGAACCATCTACATACATTCACTACTTACAGTAGAGGACAAAACCGTTCAAGTGTTTTGAACATTTGTGTTGTACTGTAAATAACAGGAGGATTACACAATCAAAAAATATGACGTAATTAGTGCAGATAGCCCTGCTTCTGAACTTGGGGTCACAATCAAGATGATTATGTAACTCTCAATATTCATTGAGATATTAATTATTTAAAAAAATGAAGTATTTGAATGGTTTTGTCCCTCACAGTTATTAATGCAATAAATTGTATATACAAGGCTGGAAATCACATGACAAGTCACGTGACATCGTGTGGACCTTTTTTTAGTTTGTTTCTGTCCAAACAAAGCCAAACATCCCTTGTTCAGAACCATAAGCCTCTCTCTGCTGCTAAAGTTGACTCTATCATCCAATTGCTCAAAACTGGTCATTCTAGCCACTACATCTCCTCTTACCTTGGTGTCTCTGTTAGCTCTATCTCTACCATTCACAGGAAACACTGTCCTGATATACCCAAGGCCACTGGTGGTCACCCATCCAAGATATCCCCCTCCAACATCCACTATATTGTATTGCTCATGCAAAGAGGGAAGATTGAGAATGTAACCCAGGGTACCCAGGTGCTCAAAAACATTCTCAATGAACCAGTGACATCCAAGACTGTAGGGAGGAACCTGAAGAAGGCTGAGATGAAGGCAGTTGTAAAGAGAAAGAAGCCACTTCTTAGTGCAAGGTATAGGAAGGCAAGGAGAGAGTTTGCAGAAGCTCATCTGGAGTGGACTCTACAGGACTGGAAGTATGTTGTCTGGTCGGATGAGACCAAAATCAATTGATTGGTGTCAGATGGAAGGAGATGGGTGTACAAAAAGGCTGGAGAGCCTTTGAATGATAGGCTAGTTGAGGGAATACTGAAGTTTGATAAAGGATCTGTGATGGTATGGGGTTGTATATTGTGGGAAGGACCTGGCTATGCTGCTAAAATTGATGGAAGGATGGATGGGGAGTTGTACAGATAGATTTTGGATGATGAGCTTCAGGCTAGCCTGGAGTATTATGGTAAAGATTCTACTGACATTATTTTTCAGCAGAATAATGACCCCAAGCACACATGCAAGATGGCCACTGAGTGGTTTTCTGACCATGGCTATGAGGTCATGAAGTGGCCAACTCAGTCCCCTGACCTAAACCCCATTGAACACCTCTGAACTATTGTCAAAAAGTACTTTTCTGACTATGAACACCTCCCTAGTCAAGTGCATGAGCTATGGGAGAGGATTGGAGTGGAATGGGAGAAGATAGAGCCAGAGGTGTGTCAGAAGTTGATTGAGAGTATGCCTAGAAGGGTGCAGGCAGTGATGAGAGCAAATGGGAGCTTTACCAAGTACTGATATATACCATTTCTTGTTTAAAAAATGTGAGGGACAAAACCATTCAAATGCTTCATTTTTTTAAAATAATTAATATCTCAATGAATATTGAGAGTTATGTAATCATGTTGATTGTGACCACAAGTTCAGAAGCAGGGCTATCTCCACTAATTATGTCATATTTTTTGATTATGTAATCATCCTGTTATTTACAGTACAACACAAATGTTCAAAACACTTGAACAGTTTTGTCCCCTACTGTATATAGGTTAAGAAGTGAGATGTGGAATAAGGAATGGAGAACAATATGGTATGCAGAGTATGTGGAAGTATTGTCTACAGTGATCCAGAATAGAATAAGGAATGGGGACAAGAATAGAACAATGAAAATAGGATAATAGAAATGTGGCCAAGAATAGAATAATCGAGAGTGACCAAATATAGAACAATAGGGTCATGGCTGAAGATAAAACAATGGCAAAATGTCCCAAGGTAAGACAGGCCGAAAAATAAGAGTTAAATAGGGTGGGGATTAATGGATAATGAGTGGAGAAGAGTGGATGAGGGATAGGAGTAAGGAATGTGGATGGTGAATGTGCTGAGCCAAGACCAACGTACCAAGTGACATTTGTGTAGATTGGTCACTTGCGCATGGAGTTAGACTAATCATTTGGTCAGCACTGCTGAGTTACTGGATACTCGGTATATGCACTTGACAGGTCTAGAAGTATACAAATCCAGATGCCAGCAGGCCACACTCCTGGTACTTGGCCTGAGATTTTGGGTCTTGAGTTTAGTGCTTGATAGAGCTGCCAATGGCTTGTTTGGACTTGAGAAAACACACCTCAAGTCTTCCCTTATCTTAGCTCATCTGCCTCATTGGTCCTTGGTCCCCTGCCCTCTTGTTCTACTCTTTGCTCTATCTTTCCAAGAATATATTGTCTGCCACCTAGAGGTCTCAAGGGTGCTAAAGATGCCAAAGTTTTAGTTTGAGCCAGTGATAAAGTTTTGGTTTGATCTCTTGGTCTGTTTAATGGGCATTTGGGCTAAGCCTTTCAGACTGAGTTTGGCATATAGAATAGGTCATCCTCTGACAGTCCTCCCAAACCTCCAAACTCTCCAAATCCCCCTGAACCAGGGTCCCATGTGAATTGATATTGACCCAAACTAAATCCCTGACCCAGTCCTCACTCTGTGAGGCACTGGGCCCTTATGGTGTGTCAGCCTCAGACCTTGGCCTTGACCCACCGTCGCTCCAACCCACCAGCTTATGCATATCTTCAACGATGAGGGCCGACATTCGGGCTATCTGCCCAAGGTACCTCACACCATCCTCAACAGCAACCAAGTGGCGTTCCTGAATGCGGTTTTGCGCCTCCAACGCAGCATCCAGTCGGCCCAGGACCGACACCAGTCCCACACTAGGCCTCACACCCTTGGTTTTGGCCCTCTTCCGCTTGGGGCGCTCGGTCGTGGTCCCCTCCTCGTCCGAGTCGTTGATGTATTCTGAGCCGCGCTTTCGAT
>QLPG01019644.1:0-15982 GCA_003314385.1 Gomphus sp. MG54 | reverse complement strand
TGGACTATAACATTAGCTAGTCATCAAACACCTTCTACACTACCTGAGAGGCAGTATAGCCTACAAACTTGTTTATAAGTCCATTCAAGAGGCCAAGGAACTATTCATGACATACACTGATGCCAATCATAGGAGAAACAAAGATACAGGCAGCTGTGTTACTTGTGTTGGTGGTGGAGTTGTAGACTGGAGAAGTTGGCTACAATCTATTATGAAACTATCCACCAAAGAAGCCAAGTTTGTCACCACAGTTAAAGCAGGGATGTCTATCAGATGGATCAGAAACATTTTACAAGAGTTTGGTTACCCTGTAGAGTATATATCTACCATGCTAAATGACAACCAATCAGCACTTACCATCTCCAAAAACACAGAAGACCATGGCTGTATGACACATCTTGATCTTAAAATCCTTTTGGCTATATGATCAGGTTGAGGTAAGGATTATATTTCCTGTTTACATTCCCACTTCTGATCCAATTGTAGGCATACTTACAAAAGAATTACTGCATGCAACTATAAAAAAATTCAGGATGCTTCTAGGATTACAAATACAACTTTAGGTATTGTAGAGCTACTTCATCAGGGGGTGGGGGTCGGGGTGGAATAGATAGCTCACTAACTCCTCTTGCATTTCCTCACTATCATGACACTTAGAGGTAAGTTATCCTTGTTTACTAGTTCAAATAGTGACTTAGTATTCCCCATACCTTCCATAGCCTCAAACTCTGCAACTCTGAAATTAGGGACTGGTATTCTAGTAGGGTTTGATATATAAGTAGAAGCCAGGTCCAACTCTGAACCCTTATGACCATACTGTTGTTCAAAAGATTCATGGTTTATGAAGTTCAACCACCTTGGAAAATACTGACAAACCTTGGTCATCACTTATTGACCTCAGATGTCATTTATTTAACCTCAGATTTAACACAACACATCACTCCCTGTTCTTGTTATGATGTGGAGAAAGAATGTAATTGTAATATTTTCAATCTCCCAAAGGTGAGGCAATGGTGAGGTTCTTGGCTTCAACGTATTGTGTTGCGCCCACTAGACCGCATGATCCCCAATTTCATAAAGGCGAGACAGACAGAAGTGAACAGAGGAACCTTAGTCGAAATCAAGGTTGATTTTCTGACTGAAGACTGAACTATGAGTACAAGATCTTTTATACTACTTTCTAATCTACTAGGAGGCAAATAGATTCCTATAATAGAATGAGAAAGCCAAGGATCATGAAAAGTGAGAAACAGAAATACTACGTCCCAAATAATGATCTCCTCTGTGACATTGTGGAGTGACATGTCACTCCAATTCCCAACGGAGTTACCCTAAGGAACGTAATAACAGATCGAACATAAAGGACTGAGCAGAATTGCGAACAGATGAAAATGGAATGAAACCTAATGAAAGGATATTAAATATAAATGAAGATGAAATGGAATAGCGAGCATATGGGATGTAACGTAAATGAGTGGAGTGAATTGACAGGAGCATGTGATGCCAAGACGGATACACGAGGTGCATATAATCCGTAGGCTGATGTCAAGCATCAGGTACTGATGGACTTTGGTACTGCCGAGGGGTGTTGTCAAAAGGTCGGGCGGACTATGGCCAAGTCCTGCAGGCCAAGAGTAGTGGCATTGGCTTCAACGTACTCGTGCGTTGCACCCTACTTGCCATGCATGCCACTGTATTTGCAACAGACAGATACTTGGGGGGATGCTGAGGATGCCGGCCCGAGTCGAGGACTTAACAGAAGAGAAGAGGGTAGAAGGGCCTAAGCCTAGTTGATACCCAGAATGAAGAAGTATGTACATCCATGTCCTACTTATATAGGTTAAGTGTTGTGAACTATTGAGCAGAAAAATATACATTTTTTAACGATTTTTTACGAAACTTACGATCTTTATGACATGTTTACGAGTGGATATGTTCATGGTATATTGCCATGATTTTACTGCGATTTTATTCAAGGATCCGTGTCACTGGGTATGCATATATGCGCAATATGCATACAATTCCAGTATTTCGAGCCGATCTTAACGATGTCGAGCCTATACGGCTATCTACTTCGATACGATATTCAAGATGCATCTCCACTATTATTCTAGTATTTTTCCATAATTTTCCAACCATTATTTCGACTTCTATTACTGTTTTCCCTCACCGGCGGCCCTGTGTGACATCACGTGTAGTCACACGTACCAACGGACATACTGGTGAAGGTAGAGTATTATAATATCTAATACCGGTTATTAGATACTATAATACTTTATCTTTTAATATATTGAACTAACTAACACTCGCACAAATAAGAAGTTTGGTTATAGGTTATCGAAGATGTATCGCCACCGGCGCTTATGTCAAAAACCATCGCAATTCATTATCCTTTTCCTCACCGACTTCTATTCTGCAAGACAACTTTATTATCGTTCCATTAACCTCCCCCTCAAATCCCTATCCATTCCGACTATCCCAACACAAGATAATTAGCTCCATCCCGATTAGGACAAAGCGAAGCGCCCGTTCACCAGCATACGGTCATAGGACCGGCTCGAACGTGGCAACATATTCTCTCTAACAAAAGTGTTCGCTTTTGCGGCACATAGTCTATATGTACGTTTTCTATTATATTTTGATGTATTTTTCTCTTCCCATTCCCTGTATAAAAATATTTCCTTCATGATGTCATATGTGCATCATTTTCTCATGTAACCATGTCTCTCTGAGTTTCTGTACCTCCTATGTGTATCATATATAATGTATATTCTGTAAAAACAAATGTAACCAAGTTTTTCATCTTCCATTTGCCCCATAAAATTTAAATCTTTATTTTCTTTCCTCTTCTGCTTAAATTGCAGAGTTTTCTTTATTTTCACTCCACAATTCCGGCTCTTAATTCTGTCATTAAGAAGCGACATGTGGAATAAGGAATGTGGGACAACAAGGTATGCAGAGCATGTGGTTATTGTCCACAACGAGTAAAATTAGAATAAGAAATGTAAGGTGGAAATAAAACAATAAAGGACAGAATAATAGGACATGCCCTAGTACAATAGGAAATGCCTGATTGTAAAACAAGGCCATACCGAAGATAACACAAGGGCAGGAAGTCCTGAGGTGAGGCGGACTGAGGAGTGAGGAGTATAGGCGTAGGAATGAGGGGTGTGACCGATATGTGCGTCTGGCTGAGAACAACTCATTGAATGGTTCGTACTTGGTTACTAATGGAGTATTTTAGTCGGTACCACCGAGTTATCGGATCCTCGGTACGTGTACTTGACAGCTGAGGGCATTATGTTGAATGGTGAGTGAGAGCGGAGTTGGGCTGAGTGGGCTGAAATGAATAGTCAGGCTTGCTGGCATACGGTTTCTGACAGTTCTAAAGCCTTGATTATAAATGACAAAGAAAAATATATATATTAAAATTGTTGAGAAAACTAATATATGCCAATAACTAGAAAAAAGTATTATCAATAAATATTTCTCTTATTTCATTTTACTTTAACTATAGTTACAAGACTCCAGGATCAATAGCACATATCTCAAGTATTCTTAGCTACCAATCAATCATGTAATTCTCACATAGCATAGCTATCATTTTAAATGATTACTAGCAATGAGCTAGTAGATTATAAGACAGCAACTCAAGCTAATGACATCCACCAATCACAGGATAGCATAGAAGCACCTAGTAAGTTCGAAAGTACTACTGCAAGATTACAAACTGAGGAATTGCTCCTGAATCAAGACCAAATAAAATTGAATGAATTATATTACAGTTCTACAATGACAGCAGCATGAGAGATGTAAGGGCAACTACCATGGTCCTTGCAGGCCATCCCACAGTGCTAGCAAGGGAAAAATCTATGTACTTAGTTACTACCCTATATACAGTAGAAAGTAGGTCTCACCTAGCAAGGATGAGATTCTCAGAAGAAAACCTAGGATCCATTGGTAGTGAGCCCTCTGACCTAAATACCTATTGCCCATATCCTGCTGCCTCAGCATACCTTGCCCTCAATTATGCAAACCCCATTCCCCATACCTAATGCCTGCATGCCAAACTCATGGTACCTGAGCTGAGATTTCAGGTGTTCAGTCCAGGCATATCTCCCTAGGACTGAAATTCCTTATCTTAGCTCTGACCAGGCTGTCTCAGGGCATATCCTTCTTGCCTTGGTCTACCTTGGTCCTTGGTACAAAGCTCTCCACCTTTCACTTCTGTATCTAGCCTCCTTGAGGGTCTGTTCCTGGTTGCTTTGAAGGCCTGAGGGTCTGGGAAACTCAGCAGGCTGGTCTGGAAGTTTGGAGTTGGTTTGGAATTGGTTTGGGATCTGAACCAGGTTATCCCCTGCAAAGAGACACAGAATATACATCAGACACCAGGTCCACTTTGAGACCTATGGTTTCATAATATCAAATTCACCAATGAATCCTATCAATTTTCACACTGATAGCATGATTCTAGATACATAAAAAATGTATTACAGAATGTACACATATAGCTACAACAAACATATAACACAGAACCTGTCATTCAAACATCACGCAGTTTTAATCAAGCAACAGGATGGTCCCAACATGGATGTCAACTGTGCCCATTTAATCATGGACCAAACACTTGAATTAAAGAGAAGATATGCAATAATATGTGGAGCAGGGCTTCCAGCCTGAATATTCATCATATAGTGACAAACCTTTCATTTACAAGCCTTATTCATGCATCCCATACTCGTGTTCCAAAAGCTTCTTGATACCGAACCATCTGACCAAGTGAACCAAACCTGTTGCATGCAAGTAGCTAGTGAGTTGTACAGCAGGTTTTTAGTAATAGAAAAACTTCTAAAAATCATTCAGTTGATTCCGAAACATGTCCTCTCTCGGCTGAACCCTCATCTATCCATCAGCTCTCTTTACCATTTATATGGAAGAGCTCGCTCAAAAGATGTGTGAAAGTCACCCAGTACCATATTAGCCCAACCCAATACGATGCCAGCTCTGTACAAACATAATACCGTGGGGACCTCACTCTACCTATGACCTGAGAAAGAACAAGAAGAAAATGGAGAAAAGAGGGATATGCATAGGAAATAAAGGTGACAGGATGAAGGGAAAGAGGACGGAAAGAGAGAGAAATAACAGGAACAAATGGAAGGGACAAGAGGAGAGAGACAGCAAGCGGCGAGGAAGTGATGAGGGAATGGACGAAGATGGGATGAGATGAGCAAGGAAATCAGATCTGAATACCACAACAACACCACCCTCACGCAATCATGGAAAAGTTCACAGTGTATCGGAGAGAAAGAGAAATAACAGGACCAAATGGAAGGGACAAGAAGAGGGAGACAGCAAGGGGCGAGGAAGTGTTGAGGGAAGGGACGAAGATAGGATGAGATGAGAAAGGAAATCAGACCTGAATACCACAACAACACCACCCTCACGCAATCAGGGAAAAGTTCACAGTGTATCGGAGAGAAAGAGAAAGAGAGGAAGGGTAACCAATCAAACATGGCCGGAAACCTATCACAATGCGTCTTACAAAGGGTTAGCCCCAAAAGACGATAAATAGGATAAAACTGCACCACAAGTACATTGCCCTTCGAGCAGTCTTAGCTCCTCTGGAAGGTATGTCTGCATTCCCCATTTATCAATGAAGGTTTATAATGTTTTATCAAGCCCGCTCGAAGTGGATGTGACACTCGCAAATTTGTTGTTAAATCACAAGAAAGGAGATATTGCTGCTCTTATAGGAACTCAGACCGAAACTTTTGCCGGCAGTCCATGAGGCAACCACGAGGCAGAATCACTTTGGCCCAATCACTTTGGCCCATTACGTCAAAAGCCTAAACTGGCACCGAAGACACCGCACTGTGACCGACGATGAATATAATCAGACGGTCGAAGGTTAATCCCTGACCAAAGCAAGTTACGAGGTTCTTTCCTTGGTGTCACCAGTTTTTTCCCTGCTATGTATGCGCGAAACTTGAACACATCCAGGCCGTCAAGAGGGGTTCGACCAAGGAACTATTATGACAGAAAGGACCCTTCTGAAGAGCAGCTAATGAAAGGCTTGGGATGTAAATTTGACATGATCCCGTTGCCATCTGAAGCTGGACAGTCAACTCCTGTCTCCATCCAAGGCCTCGAAGCAGTTGCATCCTACAGTTGGATAGATGCCACCACTCCCACTATCATTGTTCCCGGCATGTATTTCTTCTTCCTGTCATACTAGTAAACCTTCATTTATATAATATCTGGATTAGGCTCTCCCCCTATTTGGCGGAGGCGTTCAATGCCTTTCACTGTCTCACGCGATACCGGCATTGTGTTTACTGATCAGAATGCCGCTCGACTGTCAAGCTCACCCCTCCTGCCTTGCATTACTGCTATTTCACACTACGCGCCTGACTTTCGTCTCGGATCCGTCGACATCTTAACAGATCGCAACGGGCTCCGAAAGCTGTTTCGATGGGCATCGGGGGATCCGAAAGCAGGCACATTTAGGATAGACATCGACCTCGTAGGTCGCAAAACTGTGTTGATGCAGCGCTGGGAAATGAAGATGACAGAAGTGGGTGGGCCGGGATGCGAACGAGAATTTGAAAAGGCAAGCACAACTCCTGAGGTCGGTTGTGAGAAAGCAAGTGGACATCATAGAATCATAACATATGTGAGACTCTGGGACCTCTCCTGTAGATTTCAGGGAATTCATGTGTTTTTCAGGACCTCGGAGGTCTGAAGATGTTGGTCAGGTTCAAATGTGATGCGCGTCTCCCGACTAAAACCCTCAACAAGGAAAAATGCCAAGGCACGAAACTTAATCCCCTTGATGAGCTTACGGCGGGTCTCGACAAGCTTACTGTCACAACGTCGTCTAATGACAGTGCAACTACGGTGATTTCAGCTTTGAAAGGTACCTCCCTAACTGTCCTAGCACGAGGGACACTCGTTCCACAAGCCGACCTTCTCGAGCTCAAGACACGCTCCACCCAATATGTCAATACATTCGATTGGGACGACACATATTTTCAGCTTCTCCTATCCCAGACACCTACCATTTTCTTGTGTGTACACGAGCGTGGAAAGTTCATCGAGGTCAGAGAAAGAACTCTGGAAGAGATGGAGACCGAACCAATTGCAAGAAAGGCTCAGGAGGGCCTGAGAAAATTGAGAAAAGCTCTAGGGGCGATTCAAGACACGATAATAGGGGAAGGAGCAGGAGCGCGACTCAGCCTGGTGTGTAAGCCTAATTGCGAGATGGTTTTATACGAGAGGGAAGATGAGGGAACATTACTTCCTAAAGAGGCCAGGAAGAGATTCAAGGACTAGAACTTTTCAATGACGGTTTGGATATGGCTTAAACCATGGTATTTCCAGGGAAAATGGTGTCAATTCATAGTGTACGATAGAAATCAGTGTTGTTTTCATCCACAAGGAACAATATAGTCCAAATGTCAAAAAGCCGATCGTGTATCGAGTTGTTTTGATTATGGTGTGCAACAATGGGTGTGATGAGAAAAGGGACTGACCATAATTCACACCTAGCAAAGAGATATAGTGCTCGTATTTAGTATTCAAAAGACTTTACGTTTCAAAAGAAACTATTATGGGGATAATGGCATATATAGTTTATTAGGAAGGGGAGCAATATTTTTGGCACGAGCACTGGATCGGTTGGTATGACAAGTGTAATAATGCGAGAAAGCGACCCAACAGCTGCTAGCGGTTAGGTAAATCTACGAAGGATCCACTCAAATATCAACCAAGCTGATGTATTGGATTGTAATCATAATTAATTAATTAATTTTGAGCCTTAAACATATATCAAGAACAACATGTCCCACCAATCAAAATAAGAAGATCAAGTTGCGGGAAGGACAGTTTGCTAATTGTTTGGTCCTCACTTCCATGAATGTTGTGGCAGTTTTAGATAGCATGGGGTTCCTGAGTGATCATTAATAGAAATATCATTTCCATCCCTAAATTTAGAATTTTTCAGGTTTGGAGAGTCCAAGGGTACATGATATAATTAAGTCAATATTCAAACTGATGTATTGTACAGAAGTCTGAGGGTAAATATTACTTGGATTTTTTGTAAGCCTAGTGAGGAGGAAGTCCAATTAGAACAATGCTAAGTCCAAGGTCAAGTGAGGTCCAAGTAATACTGAGTTGGTCTGAGATTAGTGATGATGTCTGAAATTGGTTGAAATCATCCAAGGTGTTCAGGGTTGGCAAAGAAATTCAGCTCACCAGTAGAGGGTATTGCAAATACTGAGGGTCAAAGGGGTATGAAATCAAGGGGACTTGGCTTCAACTTGTGTGTTATACCCTCCTATATCATCAGTCCCAAATTTTGGAGTTGCAGAAGTCATAAGAAGGTCAGAGCAAGTAGGAATACTAAGTCAATATTTGAACTAGTAAACAGTACAGATGTCTGGGGGTATATAAAGATGTCAAGGCTTATTGATCAAAACAATCATGGGGATACAATTGTCAGGGAAACCCCTGAGAACAGGTCCCAACTGAAGGCCTCCTGGCTGAGGATTGATTTCTACTGACTGAGATCCATTCAGCACACACATGCCCACCAGAATAAAGGTAAATATAAGGGAAATAGAAATAAGGGAATAGGCCCTCAGTGTCAGGCTATGGAAGTGCTGAAGCTGCAGGTGGGAAGCAGCCAAGTCCTGCAGGCTGGAAGTAGTGGCTTTGGCTTCAACGTACTTGTGCGTTATGCCCTATTTTCCATGCATGCTACCAATTTGGAACAGGAAAGATACTCGGAGAGTGATAAAGGTGCCGGCCCAAGTAGAGGACTTTACAGGAGAGAGGGAAGGTAAGGGGCCTAAGCCTAGTCGATCCCCAGAATGAGGGAGTATGTACATGCATGTCCTACTTATAAAGGTTAAGAAGTGACATGTGTAACAAGGAATGTGGGACAATAAGGTATGCAGAGCATATAAGGGTATTATCTACAATGAGCAAAATTACAATGGAGAAATGTAAACGGTGATAGAACAATGAAAATAGAATAATAGGAATGTGGCCAAGGATAGGACAATAGGGAGTGCCCAACTATAAAACAATAGGGTCATGGTTAAGGGTAACACAAGGACAGGGATGTCCCAAGATAAGGTGGGATGAGGATTAAGGAGCAGACATGGCAGGATTAATGGATGGTAAGTGGGTAAGAGTGGACAAAGGATGGAAACAAGGAATGTGGACAGTGCATGTGCCGAGCTAAGACCAGCGCACCAAGTGACTTGTATGCAGCTTGGACACTGGTGCATGGACATAGACTGACTGTTCAGTTGGCACTGCTGAATTACTAGAATCTCGGTATGTGTACTTGACAGTATCCCCCCCTTAGTGGCTGAACCCATGAAGCTGGCAAGTGGAGATTGAAAATAACATTTGGAATGCCTAATCATGATGTCAGCAAAGTTTAGGGGTCTGGCACCCAAACACATTCTACCAGTGATCATCTAATCACATAAAGACGCAGACCATGGGTTACAAACCAGATGAGGAAAACACACAAAAGGCTGAGATGGAGGCCAACAAGTTGGAAAGGCAGTGGAAATGTGATACGGAGGCTGCCTGGACTGCCAAGGAGGCGGCCAAGGCCAAGGCTGAGGCGAAGGAGAAAGCGGAGGCTACAGCTAAAGCAGCAGAAGCAAGACAGAAGGTGGATGAAGAGGGAGCAGCAATAAAAGCTGCTGAGAAGCTAATAGCTGATGCAGCTGCTGAGGCAGCCAAGAAGGAATGGGGCCATAATGGCCAAACGGACAGGAATGCAGTCTCCCAAGGAGATAGACATGGATGGGCTCCCCCAGGGTGCAGGGAAGCAAGATAAGGCACTGTCAAGCATCGGGTACTGATGGACTTCGGTACTGCCAAGGGGTGTTGTCAAAAGGTCGGGTGGACTATGGCCAAGTCCTGCAAGCCAAGAGTAGTGGCGTTAGCTTCAACGTACTCGTGCATTGCGCCCTACTTGCCATGCATGACACTGTATTTGCAACAGACAGATACTCAGGGGGATGCTCAGGATGCTGGCCCAAGTCGAGCACTTAACAGAAGAGAAGAAGGTAGAAGGGCCTAAGCCTAGTCGATACCCAGAATGAGGAAATATGTACATGCATGTCCTACTTATATAGGTTAAGAAGCGACATGTGGAATAAGGAATGTGGGACAACAAGATATACAGAGTATGTGGTCATTGTCCACAATGAACAAAATTAGAACAAGGAATGCAAAGCGGGGATAGAACAATAAAAGACAGGGTAATAGAATCATGACTCAAGATGGGACAATAGGGAGTGGCCGAGTATAAAACAATGGGGTCATGTCCGAGGATAATACAAGGACAGGAAGTCCTGAGGTGAAATGGACGGAGGAGTGTGTATGGCAGATGTGCCGAGCCGAGACTAGCGCACCAAGTGTTATGCATGCGATGCGGGCACTTGGTCATGGATATAGGATGATTGCTCGGTCGGCACTGCCAGTGGATGGGTCTCGGTATGTGGACTTGACAGGCATCCAAAAATGAGGGTGTTGACACTATGGACTATGGGGGCTCCTGGCAGTTTGAGAGAACCAAAACTTTTGCCATGCAAAAGGGGTAGGAGCATGGAAATGGGACCCAGCAAGGGGTTGAGTACAGGAGGAAGGGGAAAGAGAAAATGGCTGAGGGGGGCACTGGTGAGTAGTAATTGTTGAATTTCCCCTGAAGCACGTACTACAAAACATGGGTGATGGTTATAATTTGACGAGGAAAAATTTTAGCTACAGCACTACTTATGTAATTCAGACATGTCACATGGAATGTTGTGGTGCGAACTTGCAATATTCCCAACACATTTTCTCGAGTGAAGCACCACATGAGTTAAAAAGCAAATAACTCATCGGAATCATGTGTAACAGCAGCTGTCCCCTCTTTCCTCTCTGGACATTGAGAGCGAAAGTGTCCTTTCTTCCCACAACCAACACAGACAATCTCTGAGACATCATGTCCTTTCTTGGCAACAAGTGCAGATTCTCCAAGGTTAGCCTTTTCATCTTCCCTTTTGACAACCTCAATCTCCTGTCGCCATTCTTCATTTGCAAGCCGAGTGATAACATTCTCGAGTGTGATATCTTCTGGACAAGCGGCATCCAACATGATGATGATTTGGTTGTAGACCGTAGTCCATTTGTGAGCACGAGGATAACATTGTCATCGGTCACATCCACTCCAATGGCTTCTAGTCCAAAATGCATGCCTTGAACCCTGCCAATCCATGATGCCATGGTTTCCACAACCTCCTGAGACTCGTTCACCTTCATCCTTGCATTAATGAATGCACACCACATCGCCAGCTTCGAACCAAAGCCTTGAGCCTGATGGACGTGCTGTAGTTCTGCCCAGACCTTCTTTGGGTCGAGATCCTTCATATGGGGCAACTGACTGGCCATGACCCTCTTGATCATCCTGGCCCTGGTCTGCCTCATCTTCATCTCATACTCCGCAATGGCCTTCCTGGCACCAACACTATCACCTTCTGGTTTCACAACGGTCCCAAAAACATATTACCACAGTCCTTGTTCCACCAAGTCTGCTTCCATACGTATCTCCCATTCTGCATAGTTGCCATTGGTAAGGGCAGTGAATGTTGGATCACGGTCTTCAGACATAACAGGGGTAATTCGGATGAAGTATGGTTTTGCAGTTTTCAAGAAGGTGATTAGGAGGATTAGTCAGTACACTCGAGTCATCCAATATGGGTGTGGTCGAATTATGTTAAATTTCCCCTGAAGCACGCACTACAAAATGCAGGTGATGGTTATAATTTGACGAGGGAAAATTTTAGCTACAGCACTACTTATGTAATGCAGACATGTCACATGGAATGTTGTGGTGAAAACTCGTAATATTCCCAACAGTAATTTGTATCATTTTTTTTGTTTTATTGATTTTCTTGAATAGTGCAAGGAAGAGCTGAGCTGGGAATAGTTACCATCCCTCCATCTGCCTTGCAAAATATGCAGAAGCATGGGGATCCTTGTGAGGTGCAAAGAATAGGGGCTCCGTGCAGCCAATGTAACAGAAGGAAGGTAGGGTACAGCTTGGCAGCCCCTTGGCAAAGAAAGGCCAAGTGCCAGGAGAAGATTGAGTCAGACAGGGGAGTGAGGAGAAGTGAACAGAACAGGATGAGGGAGAGGAGCAGCCAAAACAGAGGCCAAAACAGACTGTCACAATGCAGCCGGTTGAGTGGAAGATGGCCCTGAGGCCCAGTGGATGTTCTATGGCTATGAAAGTCCCACAGCTGGAAGGGTTGGGATCGCAGTGTCCTGCCAAGATCTGGGAGGAGCTGCTGCAGGAGCAGGCTGTTATGACATATTTATAATAGTTAAAGCTCAGCCTGGCCATCAACAGAGTAGGCCCACAGTTTCTAGGAATCCTGAAGGATCATTATAGAAATACTGATTTCCTGACCAACATGAAATGATAAATATTCAGACAACATAATCTGTCAAGTACACATGCTGAGTATCTGGCAACTCAGCAGTGCTGACCAAGCAATCAGTCTATCTCCATGTGCAAGTGACTAAGCCACATGCAAGTCACTTGGTACATTGGTCTCAGCTTGGCATATTTAGCATCCACATTCCCCATCATTATCCCTCATCCACTCCTTCCCCTTTCATTATCTATTAATCCCACCCCATCCCCTTCTTATTTGTTGGCCCACTTTACCTTGTAACATTTTATCATTGTTTTATCCTTGGCCATGACCCTATTGTTTTATAGTCATTCACTTTCTATTGTTGTTATGGCCCATGCTACCAATAAACCCACATTAATCCCCACAACCACCAGTACCATTTCCGGGACCTTTCCAACCGTTCAAAGCCTCAAAAATTGCTTTCCAAATTCTGTCATACCAACCCAAGGTTCTGCAATCCCAAACCTCCAAAGATTTCAAGGCCAAGGTTCTGCTCCTTTGATAAATGATGCACAGGATCATTGCATACCTCTCTCCCTTGTTCTTCATTCTGTATTAGCCCCTTGTACTCTTTTCCCCCCTTGTCTTTACTTGGCAAAAGTTAGTACAAGAACTAGATACATGTATATAAGACACCAGTTGACTGGACTATTCACCAGTACAAATATCGATCAACTTAATTCTGCATTTTAGTTTCCAATTCAGTTCCAGTAAACTTTCTGACTCCCCAAAATTAGGGACAGATGATTGAGGAGGGTGCAACACATAAGTTGAAGCCAAGTCCCTGCAACCTCGAACCACTTGAACTACCTAATACCGAGAACAGTCCTAGGCCCCCAGTGCTTCCTGTCTTTCTACCCCTTTCCATTTCTGTCTGTGAACCTGTGACCTCTAGTCCCTCCACCTCCAGAGTATGAACCCCCTCTTGGAAACCATTCAGAACCTCCAGAAACCCTTCCAGAAGTATCTAGCTAAGTGCCCAACATGTAGATTTAACAGTATATTCATAATCACACTCCTGATCTTCATAAGCATGAGACCCATTACAAGTTCACAAGCCCTGCAGATAATCACCCAGGCATCTGCCTGCCATGCATCTATCCCCTGATAACTGTCTGCCCCTGGACCCAGTTTCCAGACACCTCAGATTCCAGCACACCCTCTAGAACCTTCATCTGACTCTGGACTCTTGAGCACAGATCTACATCTACATTCAAATATGACCAATCCATTCCTTGTGAACCACCCCCTGGCGACTCAACAATTGTTGCCCTCAGAGATACCATCCAGGTCAGGACCATCCTCAGCAGTGCCGTCAACTTCATTGGCACCACCCCCTTTCACTTCTCCCCCCTATGTACCATCACCCTTCACACCTCCACCACCTATCACACCACTGCCTGTTGCACCACCACTCATTGCACCACTACCTGTGACACCTCCACCCACTGCACCACCCCCTGTCATCTAGCCCTATCTTGCACCACCTGCTGCAGCACCACCACCCCCTGCACACCCAGGAGGGGCCCCTACCTTAGGACCCAATGTTGTGCCCCACCTTACTCAGGCCCTGGTTATGCTGGCAAGTAACTTGGCCAGCCCCAGAAGATCAGCCCCCCATGCCACCAAGGTCTGGGATCCAGATACCTTTGACGGATCCAATTCAAGGAAACTACAAGCCTTCCTAGTGCAGTTTAGTCTGAACTTCCATGACCACCCTGATGCTTTTGATACTGACAGTGCCAAGGTAACCTATGTACTATTGTACCTGACTGGTACCACTCTGGACTGGTTTGAACTAGCCCTTTCTGCCCCTGATGAGCCAGACTGGCTCTATGACTATGCAGAGTTTATTAGTGAACTTAAAACCAACTTTGGCTCCTACGACCCAGAAAGAGAGGCTGAAGCAGACCTCGAGAACCTTTGCATGTATGATAACCAGCGCATCATGAAATATGTAGTCGAATTCAATTGACTAGCCACCTACATCCACTAGAGTGACACTGCACTTCATTACCAGTTCTACAATGGACTCCCTGGCAGGATCAAGGATGAGATTTCCAGAGTAGGAAATCCCCACTCCCTACTCCAACTCTGCCTCCTGTCCCAATCCATGGATACCTGCTACTATGGTGCATGTCACTTAGTCACCGCAACTTTGTGACAGAGGCCAAATTGGGGAGCGCAACCTCAGATCTGGCGCTTAGCCGGTGCTCTGCAAGGGGAGAGGGGGGTACCTGGTACCTGGTGGAAACAATTCGAAAGTGGGAGGATCGGATGTGATGTTGGGTGGATGCATATGATGGAGGAATGGGTGCTTGTGATGCACAACTTCACATCCAGAAGTTCAGTTCACGAAAATACAAATCCCATAAACAGGTACCAGAGGGTATGGCAGCTCAGTTTGACAATTGATTACATAATGGAAAGCTTCCTTATATGGTAATTGATTACTTAATAGACACCTTAATAAGGAAACCGGCCAATTCATTCGGTGTCCAGTATAAAAACTCGGCAACCAGAAGGTCTTATGGAAATCTGGTTAGTAGGTCTCTCCTGCATATCAAATAGACCATTTCTACCTGGTCAGAATATCCCTAACATGATTGGAAGTGCACGAATTCAAAGTTGCGGTGACTAAGTGATGCGCACCATAGGAGCGATGATCAGAAATTGCCAGAGAGCCCCCCTCCACCTGGAACTTCAACTGCCCCTATGACAGAGAGAGGACCCCCATGACCATGTATTCAGCCCCTAATATGGGCAATAAGATGACCAATCCAGGCCAACCCACAACCCTGTCCAGTGGCAGCAGGACTACCACAGACCTTTCGTCCAAAGTCAGAAAAGATGGAAAACTTACACCGCAAGAACAGCAACACCGCTTCAAACAAAACCTCTGCCTCTTCTGCAGTAGATCAGGCCACACAGCCAAGGAGTGCCCGAGATCTACCACCACAGTCACCAAAGGGCGCACAGCCTCTGTGACAGAGGAAGTTGAAGAAGAGTCCAAAACCTCGGATGCTTTGGAAGCTAAGGAATAAGAAGCAAGGCCTCTGACTCTGGCACTAGTTGTTTGCATTAAACACCAACAGTGCCAATGGAGTAAAACAAACAATGCATCCAACCTTCTCAGGAACTTGACCACCCATGACCAATTGTCAAAAAAAATTCGACCTGTTTCCTTGGAAACAATTGTGACCCTCTGAACTCTGTCAGAATTCTAGTTGTCCCATCTGACATCTCAGCAGTCCCAAAGTTTGTCAGTACCCACGGCTTGGCATGAGGACAAAGAAAGTGACCTTAAGATGCTTAAAGCAGCTTGGAGGATGATAATGGCAATAGACAAAACAACAATTGATCCTGATCTTTAATGTAAGTTTGGAGGTGTAGAAGGCACTGCTCCTGCTCCTGCCCCTGGTGTCCCTGGTGCTCTTTCTCCCACTGGTCAAGTTTCCACCACTCTTGCTGCCACTGCTTCTGCCACCATT
>QLPG01019642.1:0-33451 GCA_003314385.1 Gomphus sp. MG54 | reverse complement strand
CATTATATCTTACTTGTGGGAGGACCACAAACACATAAACCGACGCTTTGGCGCCCAGACCGGATTCCCGGATCGGCGCCTAAGCAGAGAGTAAACCCAGGACTCAGCTCCAGTAGATTTGCTGTAGAGCAATATATTTCCTAGTGATAAATACTATAGAAATCACAGGAAAATCTAGGGAATCATTCCCCTCATTGTCCCACCGACTCTCCGATATTACAGCGCGGGAAAACCCCAGGAAACCCTATCTGCCAGACCCATCTACACTCTGTACATAGCCCTAGTCAATGCAGCTGCCTTTTATAGAATTGTGCCATATCATCTGAAGCCTTTTCCAGAGCAGAGTGAGCTTCATCTGTAGCTGATTCCATATGAGTGGTAAAATCATCCAATGCTTCTGATCGAGTTTCTTGGGTTGGCTCTAGTCCAAGTCTGGAATGTTGGCCATTGTCAAGCATGAAGGGTGTGTTCTGTATTGCAGAGTAAATTTAATTGTTGTATGCAAGCTCAGTAAGGGAGATCCATTCTAGCTAATCATCCTAACATTGATTAACACAAAGAGTCAGAGGTATTGCTTGATTTCCTGGTTAACTTGTTCTGTTTGGCCATCAGCCTGAGGGTGATAGGCTGTAGAAGCAGCAACCCAAATGCCTAAGAGTTTGTTTAACTCTTGAATGAATTGAGAGACAAATTGGGTGCCTTGGTCACTGATAATTTCTTTGGTCAAGCCATGGAGTTTCAATATGTGGTTACAGAATAGTCAGGCAATCTGTCAAGCTTCGAGTACTGAGAAACTTCGGTACTGCCGAGGGGTCGGGCAGACAATGGCCAAGTCCTGCAGGCCAAGAGTAGTGGTGTTGGCTTCAACGTACTCGTGCGTTGCACCCTACTTGCCGTGTGTGCCACCAATTTGCAACAGACAGGTACTCAGTGACAGTTAAGCCACCGATCTCAACCATGTTCCAAATCAGACTCCGACGGTGCTCATCCCATATCACCTTCACTGTCGCAACATCACACAACCAACCATTCTATTCAGTACACCGATCTTCAGACTCCCAATTAGTCATCATGTCTTCTTCAGAACTCATTCCCATACAACGCTACAACACCCAGGACACACGCATCCAGGCAGAATAATTAACATATCATTATCTTCATGTACCCCCACCAGCACATTTCTCACTCAGAAGACGATCCCATCCAATCTACACTCAGTCATATGCGATAGGAGATGCAGTCTATTTCCCAGAAAGTCAAGAACCATACATATTTCTTGGAATTCATCTAGACCAGCATGTCATGATTGGAGTAGAGTGGAATATGAGGCAGAGTTCTGGGCACCATCCCATCCTGATTGATTACCCCACCCACTCCATTTGACTCTCTCTTAAACACAAAATGAGAGTGCACGACTATATATCCATTAGTCCTCCTACTCCCAGACCCCTATCCTTGGATTGGATACTGGAGAAATTGCAGAAGATATGTTGCCTGTGACCTGGAAATAATCCAAGATGACTCAGTCCCCTGACTCATCCTAAGGCCCCTCAGGAGTAGTAGACAAGGTTGTTAGACGTTTATTGGTGGACTTTTTTTATTTTTGTTTTATATGTTTCTCCTTTTCTTGGCATGACTCAGATCTGTTTCCTATTCTGTTAGTCTTTTCTCATTATTATTCATCATCCTTACCTTTTTGTTTAGTCTCCCCCTATCATAGCCCCTAGCCCCTATTCGCGCAGCCTTGATGCTGTACCATTTCTCCAGAGTTTCTCCATAGTTTCCTCTTTTGTATACTTTGTTCTCATACTTTGTCATTCAACTGACATAGCCAACCTCTCACATCATTTCGCATCGTTGCTTGGTTTTTGTATATAAAGGCCTCTGGCTCACCTCTGTAATAACAAGTTCAAGTTCACAAGTTAAAGCCCCAAGTCAAGTCTACAAGTCCAAGTCAAGACTAGTCTAGAACCATCTAGACTATTGTATTCAAGTCCCAAAGTCCAAGTCCAAGTCTTAGTCAGCATGACACATTTGCATCTCATCAAGGTCACGTCCCTGTCACATCACACCATATTTCGTTCACATTCTATTTTTGTTCATACATTGCCAAGTCACAGAACCTATTCCAGCTGTGCCAAACGACTGTGCTAGATCCCACCAGAGAAAAGGACCGGTGCACGCAGGCTTTTAGGTATTAATTACCTAGAGCAACTCTACATCGGGAGGATGCTAGTGATGCCGGCCCAAGTGAAGGACTTTAACAGAGGGGAAGAAGGTAGAAGGGCCTAAGCCTAGTTGATACTCAGAATGAGGAAACATGTACATGCATGTCCTACTTATATAGGTTAAGAAGCGACATGTGGAATAAGGAATGTGAGACAATAAGGTATGCAGAGCATGTGGTTATTGTCCACAACGAGTAAAATTAGAATGAAGGAATGTAAAATGGGGATAAAACAATAAAGGGTAGGATAATAGAACATGGCCAAGGATAGGACAATAGGAGGTGCCCGACTATAAAACAAGAGCTGTGACCGAGGATAGAACAAGGACAGGAAGTCCTGAGGTGAGAGAGGCCGAGAGGTGAGGACAAAGAGTGTGGATGGTGGGTGTACCAAGCTGAGATTGGCATACTAAGTGACGTGCTTGGGGTGTGGACACTTGGGTGTGGATGTAGGATGGTTGCTCGGTTGGCACTGTCGAATAAATGGGTCTCGGTATGTGTACTTGACACAACCCCTACTGAGTTTACAACAGATGTGGTGGGAATTACATGTGCATGCTCTGAAACCTAGTCTACAACCACCCGGAGAGAATTGTAGCCCTGACTGGTGGGCAGTTCAGGGATTAGGTCAACAGTAATAACCCGCCATAATATGATTGGGGAGGAATGTGCCCATAGGAAGAGTAGGAAAAAATTTGGTCCTATTACAGGGATCACAGAATTTTACATACTTGGCAATGTATCATCACATGCGAGGCCATCAATAGTCCCTTGATAGAAGTCCAGTTGTCTTCCAGTGACTCAGATGTCCAGGGAGGCTTGTATCATGGTGTGCTTTGCCAATGTCATATCACAGTTTAGAGTCCAGAGGGATGTATCCCTTGCTATAGTAGAGGATGAGGCCATTTTCTTGGACCCATTCTTCTCCTCGGAGGTTTCCTAAAGATCCAAGTTCTTTGAGTGCCTTCACAACCTTTTCATCTCAGTCTACACAGTCCCTACCTCTTTCCAGGAACTTATCAGCTTCTTGTCCAGTACATGTACCGAGTATTGGGTAACTTGGCAGTGCCAACCAAACAATCAGTCTAAATCCACATGCAGGTGACCAAGTCATATACAAGTCACTTGGTATGTCAGTCTTGGCTTGGCATATCTATAATCCACATTCCCTACTTGTATCCATCATCCACCCTTCTCTCATTCATTTTCCATTATTCCCACCCTGTTTATCTTTATTTCTCTGCCCATTTTACCTCAGGACATTTTACTATTGTTTTATCCTCAGCCATGACCCTATTGTTGTATATTCAGTCACTCTCTATTATCTTATTCTTTGCCACATTCCTATTTTCTTATTTTCATTGTTCTATTCTCGTTTACATTCCTTTATTCTATTCTTGATCACTGTGGACAATACTTCCACATGGTCTCCATACCTTATTGTTTTCCATACCTTATGCCTCCCTGAATCCTGTTATGGCTTGGCACTGCCGATGATAGGGACAAGAGGTGGTCAAGTCCTCCAGACCGTTCAGGGTGGCTAGGCTTCAACGTGCTCATGTGTTGCACCCTGCTGTTCCATACATGCCACCAATTTAGGGCGGAAGGATGACGCAGAAGGTGCTGAGGATGTTGGCCCGAATAAAGGACTTTGGTAGAAGAGAGACAGACGAGGGGGTGTGAACCAAGTTGATATTCAGAGTAAGGAATTATCTACATACATCTGCTACTTATATAGGTTAAGAAGCAAGATGTGGAACAGGGTGGTGTAAGGAATGAAGAACAATAAGGTATGATGGATCATGTGGTGCAGTAACCAAGGATAAAATAAGAAATGTAAGCGAGAATAACATAATGAAAAGATGGCTGAGAATAATATAATAAGAGGGTGGATGAGAATAGAACAATGAAAAATGGCCGAAGATAACACAATAGGGCCATGACCGAATAATTAAAGGATTAATAAGTGTTTCTGAGGGAAATGGGTAAGGGAATGGTTGGGAAATGAGAGATAACAAGGGGATAGAGGGGATGGGGCAAGAGGGGTGGTCTAGGGAATGTACCGGATGTGCAAAACTGAGACTGTGTGATGGTGAGGAGTGATGTGGGTGAGGATTGGTTTGTCGGTATTGCCGAGTGAACTGGGACTCAGTATTGTGGACTTGACAATTCCACATCTGGCTTATTGACCTATATAAGTAGTGCATGTATGTAGATAGTTCTTCATTCTAAATATCAACTAGGCTTACACCTTCTTGCCTTCCCTTCTCCTATCTGAAGTCCCCTACTCGGGCCAACACTCTTGGCACTCTCCTGGGTATCTTGTCTGTTCCAAATTAGTGGCATGCACAGAAAGTAGGGTGTAATGCAGGAGTACATTGAAGCCAAGCCACTTGGATTGGTCGCAGGACTTGGCTGATTCCTACCAGCATCATCAAGTTGGCATTATTGCAATAGTGCTTGGCCCATACATCAATGGCATCCTCAGTGCCTGACACTTATCCAGAAACTAACTGTGTGCCTGTCAAACTGATGCAGAACATGTTTGGCCTTAATAAAACTTGGTTCTGATTATCTTCCTCCACCCACTTATGATCTACCCATCTTGAGAGTGCATCAGGTTTAGTTGAATGCTGATCAGGGTGGTGGATCAGTTGAAAGTCAAAGTGAGAGAGGTAAAGTGACCAGCAAGCTTGGAGGTAATTGAGATTCTGTGTAGAATGGAAGTAGGTGAGGTTTTGATGATTGTTCAGGATCTTAATTTTGTACTTGGTTCCCTCTAGGATGTCACACCATTCTTCTAGACCATGGATGACAGAAAGTAGCTCCTTGCCATGGATTGCATAGTTGCATTGTGTATCTGAAAGAATTTTTGAGACAAAGCCAACAGGTCTCTATTTTCCATCATCACAGAGCTGATATAGTACAGTACCAGTCGCATATGCTGAGGTATTAGTTTCTCGGCAGAAGCACTTGGTTTGACCTGGGAGGACAAGGATAGGGGTAGAGGTGATAAGACATTTGAGTTCATCAAAGGCAGCTTGTTCAGGTCCATCTGGAGTCCAGGACCACTGCATTTCTGCTTTGGTCAGGTTGTTCAGTAGTTTTGCAATGTGAGAAAAGCCATCCACAAATTGGTGGTAGAAGTTAATAAAGCCAGGGAAGGATCTCACTTCTGGATCTTGCAAGGAATTGGCCAGTCTTGCACTCCTGCTACCTTTACTGGGTCCATGGCTACCTTTCCTGCAGAGAGGATGAGTCCAAGATACTCCACTTCCAGTTGTTCAAAGACACATTTCTCTGGCTTTAGATACAGATTGTTGCTATGAAGGGGGACTTGTTATACTACCTTCTGATGGCTTTGAGGGACTCAGTGAAGATGAGTATGTCATCAATGAATACTACCACAACCCCTTCATCAATGAGTTCCTTGAAGATTTCATTCATCATCATTTGAAAGGTGGATGGGCCGTTTGTGAGTCCATAGAACACCACTAGGGGTTCATACAGGCCTTGATTTGTCCGGAATGCTGCCTTCCATTCATCTCCTTCCTTTATATGCACATTGTTATATCCCCAACAAACATCCAGCTTGGTGAAGTATTTGGCTCTAGCAGCAGAAACCTTGTTTATGATATCTGGTATGAGGCCTAGGGTAGGCATTCTTGATTGTTATTTTATTGAGTTTCTGATAATCTTGCATGATGCAGAGCCCACTGTCTTTTTTTTTTTTTACAAAGAACACTGGAGAAGCCATAGGCAATTTTGAGGGGAAAATATGATGGCTCTTCAAGTTTTCTTAGAAGAAGAAATCTAGTTCCCTCTGTTCATTGGGAGACATTGAATAGACCTTTGTGCTGAAGGACTTGGCGCCTGGGATTAGCTCAATTGCATGGTCCCATAGCTTACAAGGAGGAAGCTTGTCAAAGGATTCCTTTGAAAAGACATCCTTAAATTCCTGATAAGGCTTGGGGATGAGTTCTTCAAATGATTTGATGGGTGTTAGCTCAGCTGCCTTTTGAGAAAGTTATTGTGACACAGTTGAGCCTGCTCCAATTTCCTTGTGGTTGTCTTTAACAAAGACCACAAAGGGTCTGTCCCCATCCTCCGGTCAATATAATGGTTCTTCCACCATGGCAGTACCTTGTCCAGGAGGGAGAGTAGCACCCTTCTTGATGTCTGCTACCATCTCAGAAATGAGTCTGTTGCCTGGTAAATTTGTACCACATGACTCTGGGGGATTGCATCATCTTCACTTAACCAGTGCTCCAGTCAATCTCTGGGTTATGATCGGTCAGCCAAGTATGTCCTAGGATGATTGCTAGGTGGCCTAGGCTGGTGACAGAGAAAGTAGCCTACCTGAGTGATCTCCAAATATGCAGATAAGGTCAACCTCCTCCTTGATCAAACCTGCTTCATTTGTGGTGCCATCAATGTTATAGACTGGTATAGCATGAGAGAGGTGGTGGGTTTTGAGCCTTTCAGCTCAGACAAATTCAATGTCAATAAATATTCCAGTGGCACCACTGTCAAGAAGTACATCAATTACCAGGGGGCATCCAGTGTCAACTGATTGGACTTTCAAAAGAACCCTTGTACACCGATGGGCATCAGTGGAGCATACATAGATATGAGGAGGACACTGTTCTTTGGGGGTTAGAGTGGTGGGTGTTGTTTCAGGCATGGCTGGTCAGATTTTGGTCTGATCTTGGGTAGCATGTCCCTTGTAATCCTTAGTACACATGCTTCAAGAACTGAAAACCAATTTGTGAAGCAGGGCATGTCTTTTACCACTGACTTGCCTAAAAACCCAGCTCGGATCCTTCCTCCTGAGTGTGGACCTTTGTCTTTTGTGCCCTCAGCTGAGAATCCAAAGCAGCAGCTACTGATTCAGAAACCATACTTGCAGGTGTTGCTACTGTAATATTGGTACAAACATGCTCCTTGCAAGGTTCTGGATGTGCTGGGGAGATGTGTCCTCACTTGCCACAGTTATAACAAGTCCATGTCTCAATGCAATGACCATTGGAGTCTATGTCCATGGGTGTTGCAGAGTTGGGTACAGAGGTAACTGGAGTGCGATGGGTACCAAAGAACATCAAAGGTGAATCAATGTGGGACTATGTCTCTTGTGTGCTTCAAAAGGTCACATGGTTAAACACTGCCCCAAATCTAATTCCAAACCATCAATTTCTTCTAACAACAATAACAAATGATGAAAGCATGCACAACAAAGGTGACCATGACTAAAACCAAAGCCAAAGATGCCAAGGCAATGGAGTTCAAAAAATAACAGCAACCTGGGAAATGCACGAGCTGAGGATTGCATGAGCCTCACTCTTGTGCTCTCCTTGAACCCCTTTCTCCTATTTCTCATATATCTTCTACTTCTGAAATACCAAAAAATTCTGTGGTAGTTAACTTGACTTGTATCAGTATTCCCAAGATTCCTTTAGTTACACTTCTTGACTGTCATTTATCAGATTGTTTTTTCAAATCATGAATAGGGCAAAAATATTCTTTGCCTACTAACTCAGGCCCTCCTATCCCATTGAAACTATTCAATGGCTTTGAGTTTAAAGGCTTGCAAACCTTCTAGTTTTCAGGTACATGTAAAGGCAACCTCATTGACTAGGGATATGCACATCAAACACATTCACAAAGTTCTACAATGATTATGCAAACACAACCTATACACTCGAGAAGACTGTCAGGCTCCGGACATATTGACAGGCCTCGGGAAAGCCGAAGGGGTCGGATGGGTAAAGGCCAAGTCCTGCAGGCTAGAAGTAGTGGCATGGCTTCAACGTGCTCGTGCGTTGCGCCCTACTTCCCATGCGTGCCACCGATTTGGGACAGAGGGATACCTGGGAGAGTGCCGAGAATGTCGGCCCAGGTAAAGGACTTGGGACAGGAGAGGGGAGGACAAGAAGGCGTAAACCTAGTTGATTTCCAGAACAAAGAACCATCTACATACATTGGCTACTTATATAGGCTAATAAGTGAGATGTGGAACAGAGTGGCACAAGGAATGGAGAACAATAAGGTATGAAGAATCATGTGGAAATATTGTCCACAATGATCAAGAATAGAACAAAGGAATGTAGGTAAGAATAGAACAATAAACTATGACCCAGAACAAAAGAGTGAGTGAGAATAGAACAATGAGGGTGGCAGAACATAAAACAATAGGGAGTGGCTGAACATAAAACAATAGTGCCACTGCCAAGTGACAACAAGGAGTGAATGTCCCAAAGGTAAACAGATAAGGGGAAGGATAGGGAATGAAGGAATGACAAAGGATAGAGGGGATGGGATGAGGAAAGTGGACCAAATAATGAACCGAATGTACCGAACCGAGACCATGTACTGGCGAGGGATGCCTTGTCACTGGTGTGTGGGACTAAAGGCAAGGGTTGTTTGGTCGGTACTACCGAGTGAACCAGAGCTTGGTATCTGGGGCTTGACAAAGACAAATGTTCCTTCCACCAAATGTCAGTTGAATACCTCAGATATATCCTATCACCCGATGGTCTTACGATGAGTCAAATGCATCACTCAAATGGCCCAAGCTGAAAAAATTCAAGGATGTCCAATCATTCCTTGGATTCACAAACTTCTGTTGATGATTCATTAACTACTCTGCCATTATGACTCCCCTTACTCAACTCACTCGAAAAAGTCTACCTTGGAACTGGAGTGAGGAGTATAGAGATGTGTTCAATAAACTGAAACTAGCATTCATGTCTGCCCCCATTTTAACTCATTGGACTCCTGATTTCCCCTTGATTGTGGAGACAGGTGCATCAGATTACACTTTAGCAGCTGTACTCTCCCAACACATGCCAGACAGTGACCTTCATCCAATTGCTTTTCATTTACATACTTTCACCTCCCCCAAACTCAAATACAATGTTCATGATAAAGAACTGCCCATGATTTTTCAAAAGTGGAATCACTAATTGGAAGGTTCCATGCAGCCTGTCAAGTACACGTACCAAGAACCATCCACTTGGCAATGCCAACTGAGCAACCATCCTATATTCACGACCAAGTGCCCACGCCACATGCATAACACTTGGTATACCAGTCTTGGCTTGGTACATCCACCATCCACACTCCTTGTCCTCACCCTTTGGTCTGTCTCACCTCAGGACTTCCTGTCCTTGTATTATCCTCAGTCACAACTCCATTGTTTTATACTCGGCCACTCCCTATTGTCCTATCCTTGGCCACATTTCTATTATCCTATCCTTTATTGTTCTATGCCCATTTGCATTCCTTCATTGTAATTTTACTTGTTGTAGACAATAACCACATGCTCTGCATACCTTGTTGTCTCACATTCCTTATTCCACATGTCACTTCTTAACCTATATAAGTAGGACATGCATGTACATATCTCCTCATTCTGGGTATCAACTAGGCTTAGGCCCTTCTACCTTCTTCCCCTCTGTTAAAGTCCTCAACTTGGGCCAGCATCACCAGCATCCTCCCGAGTACCTGTCTGTTGCAAATTGGTGGCACACATGGCAAGTAGGGTGCAACGCACGAGTACGTTGAAGCCAACACCACTACTCTTGGCCTGAAAGACTTGGCCATTGTCTGCCTGACAACCCTCAGAAGTACCAAAGTCTGTCAGTACCTGAAGCCTGACACAGCCCATCAACATCATCACCAATCATAAGAATTTGCAGTACTTTTGTATGACAAAGTTGTTAACTAGATGTCAAGCTAGGTGGTCAGAATACCTTTCCCAGTTTATCCTCATCATTCATTTCAGACTTTGTGAACTAAGCCTGATTCAGTCACAAGATGATGGGACATCTACCTTAAGGAGGGGATAAGTGACTATGCCCACATTAATTCCCAGAACCTCCGACCCACCTTCTCTCAGCATCAGTTGACCTTGTCCCTTCAAGCCACAAGCCTTGTCAAACCCATATTGAGGGCCATGACTCTTATGGACACCCAGTGCATCTTAAATGACATTAAACATCATCTTTCCTCAGACTCCTTAGCCTAGAAACACCTCATGAATGACAACAACCTGAAGTGGCAGAATAATCCCAACAGTCTGTTACTATTCAATGATTACATATATGTTCCCAAGGCACAAGACTTACATTTAGGAGTTTTATAACATAAGTATGATCACATTATATCTGGACACTTTGGAATTAACAAAACATTAGACCTTGTTAGACACAATTTCAATTGCTTCAATTGGCCTGGCATTAGGTCATTCAACAAAGCCTACTGCAAATCCTGCATGACCTGCATGAAGAGCAAATCACAACATCATAAGCCCTATGGATTAAGTTCCGGTAACTTTCCAACTGTCCAAAATTAGAGACAGACAATCGAGGAGGATGCAACATGTCAGGAGTCGGATACTGACAGGCTTCGGTACTGCCGAGGGGTGTTGTCGAAAGGTCGGGCGGACTATGGCCAAGTCCTGCAGGCCAAGAGTAGTGGCTTTGGCTTCAACGTACTCGTGCGTTGCGCCCTACTTGCCGTGCATGCCACTGTATTTGCAACAGACAGATACTCAGGGGGATGCTGAAGATGCCGGCCCGAGTCGAGGACTTAACAGAAGGGAAGAAGGTAGAAGGGCCTAAGCCTAGTCGATACCCAGAATGAAGAAGTATGTACATGCATGTCCTACTTATATAGGTTAAGAAGCGACATGTGGAATAAGGAATGTGAGACAACAAGGTATGCAAAGCATGTGGCTATTGTCCACAACGAGTAAAATTAGAATAAGAGATGTAGGGCGGAAATAGAACAATAAAGGACAGAATAATAGGACGTGCCCTAGCACAATAGGAAATGCCCGATTGTAAAACAAGGCCTTAATTGAAGATAACACAAGGGCAGGAAGTGCCGAGGTGAGGCAGACCGAGGAGTGAGGAGTGGGCGTAGAAATGAGGGGTGTGACCGATATGTGCATCTGGCCGAGAACAACTCATTGAATGGTTCGTACTTGGTGACTAATGGAGTATTTTAGTCGGTATTGCCGAGTTATCGGGTCCTTGGTACGTGTACTTGACACAACACTGTCAAGCTTTGGGAATACCGAGATGTTGGACAGGAATGGCCAAGTCCTGTAGGCCAGAAGTAGTGGCTTTGGCTTCAATGTACTTGTGCATTGTGCCCTACTCTCTGTGCGTGCCACTGATTTGCAACAGACAGGATACTTGAGAGGATGCCGATGATGCTGTCCCAAGTAGAGGACTTAACAGAGGAGGGGAAGGTAGAAGGGCCTAAGCCTAGTTGATACCCAGAATGAGGAAATATGTACATGCATGCCCTACTTATATAGGTTTAAGAAGCAACATGTGAAATAAGGAATGTGGGACAATAAGCTATGCAGAGCATGTGGGTATTGTCCACAATGAGTAAAATTAGAATGAAGGAAGGCAAATGGGAATAAAACAACAAAAGATAGAATAATAGGAATGTGGCCAAGGATAGGATAATAGGGAGTGCCTGACTATAAAACAATGGTTGCAACCAAAGATAAAACAAGGACAGGAAGTCCCGAGGTGAGGTGGATCGAGGAATGAGGAGTACGCATGGTGGGATTAATGGATGGTGAGTTGCATAGAGTATGTGAGGGGTAATGGATAAGGAATGTGGGTGGTGGATGTGCCAAGCCGAAACCGGTATACCAAGTGATGTGCATGCAGCATGGACACTTGTACGTGGACATAGGATGACTACTCAGTCGGCACTGCCAAATTACTAGGTCTCGGTATGTGTACTTAACAAACACATAAGTTGAAGCCAAGTCCCTCCAACTTTGACACTCAAACAACTAGTCATAACAACCTAATACCACAACCAACCCTAAGTCTCCAGCACTTCCCATCTTTCTGTCTTTCCATCTCCATCCATGAGTCCACAATCCCTACCCTGTTCACCACCAGAGTCTTGACCCCCCTCCTGGAAACCCCTTTGGAAGCCTCCAGAAACCCCTCTGGAAGTATCTAGCTAAGCACCTGACATTCAAATTTAACAGTATATTCATACTCACACTCCTGATCATCATGAGCTTGAGACCCACCACATGTTTACAAGCCTTACAGACAATTACCCAGGCATCCACCCACCATGCATCTGCCTCTGGGCCCAGTTTCCAGCCACATCAGACCCCTGCACACCCTCCAAACCTTCATCTGACACCAGATTCTCAAGCACAGACCTACATCTGTGCTTGAATATGACCAACCTGTTCCTTGTAAACCACCCCCTGGTGACTCATCAATCATCACCCTCAGAGGTTCCATCCAGCTCAGGACCATCCTCAGTAGTTCCGTTAACTTCAGGACCACCATCTGTGGCACCACCCCCTTTTGCATCTCCCCCCTATGTACTACCTCCCTTGACAACACCTCTGCTCATTGCACCACCACCCATAGCACCATCACCATAGCACCCCTGCTCGTTACACCCCCACCCATTGTACCATCACCCATTGCACCACTGCTCGTTACACCACCACCTGTTGTACCTCTGCCCACTGTACCACTCCCTGTCACCCCACCCCATATCATACCACCCACTGTAGCACTGCCACCTCTCACAAAACCAGGAGGGGCCCCTACCTTAGGACTAATGATGTGCCTGACCTCACCCAGGCTATCATCATGCTGGCAAGTAATCTGACAAGCCTCAGAAGATCAGCCCCCTACACTGCCAAGGTCCGGGACCCGTTACCTTGGACGGATCTGATTAAAGGAAACTACAAGTGCAGTGTAGCCTGTCCGTGACTGCCCTGATGCTTTTAACTCCAACAGCACCAAGGTAACCTATGTGCTATTGTACCCTGGACTGGTTTGTACCAGCCCTCACAGGCCCCAATGAGCCAGACTGGCTCTATGACTATGATGAGTTCATCTCTGAACTCAATACCAACTTTGGCCCCCACAACCCAGAAGGAGAGGCCAAAGCAGAACTCGAGAACCTCCACATGTGTGATAGCCAGCGTATCACAAAATACATCCCTGACCATTGCAGAACCCATACCGTGCCTTAGACAATTGGCATCATATGTAGATTCCTTCTTAGACTAGAACCTGTTGATAGCATGTTAATATCTACAGCTGAATCATTGACACAGTTCAAACTGAGACTCGAAATTGCAAGATATCCTTTGAATCCTGATAATGCCGCCACTGTCCAAGCAATGATCTGGTGACCAACTAACATGACCACCATGAAAATGACCATATCGACCACCCATAACCATTACGACCACCACAACTCTGACCATGGAACACTAGTTAGACAATGGGACATCTACCCTAGAGAAGGGGAAAGCAACCGAAAGCTAACCTACATTAATTCAAGGATTAGTCAAGGATCTCTGTCCAACCGACCCAAAACTTCTGACACCAACTAAGAACACACATGACATTCATGACCAACATACAAACACTATTCACTACCATCCTGACTCCTGCTCAACCCAAAGCCTTTCCCCCAAACCTTCCTATCCCTTCACCTCATCCGAACCCAGTATATGCTCCTCATCTCCAAATGTCTGCTCCCCCATACCTGAATCATGCATTGGACCCATCTGGCCCCCTGCCCACCAAAAACAAACAACCAATCCACATCATCCAAAAATGTGGTGTTGAGTCCAACCTCCAGCAGATCTTCTTCCAGGAAGGATAACAATGTGCCAGAAAGGACCATGACCAGCCTCAAATCCCCTGAATGATCTCCTATAGTCATCATTAAGTGGAACAGGCAACAGTCGTATTCTGCAAGAAGAGTCCAGAAGTAGTGCAAGTCCCCCTGAACCTTATCCAGGCAAGCTAGATATGCAGAAAATTGATTGAGAACTTCTGAACCACTTGCCTCTACTACTAAACCACTAGGAGTCATGTCTCACTCCAGATCTCAGCAGGGAATTCCCCTGGATGACAACTGTTTTGAAAGGTGACCCGCTATGAAAGGATCAAATAAGAAGACCACTACAGGGACACAACACACCATAAGAATCACGGAGCCTAATGGCATGAGCCTGCAGAACCTCCAACTCATCATCGAGAACTTGCATATACCGCAGCTCAACTCCCAAACCCCCCTCCAGCCCTATACCATAAAGGGAGAAATGGGAAAATCTCCGAGGCTTTCTGTCAGTTGAAAGTCCACATTCTGCATTGAGGAAAGGGTCCTCCTAGGTCTGCAGACACCCCTCTTATAGGCAATTGGGCCATCAGCACTTATCGATTGACAATCATTCGAGAAAACAACCAGAAAGCTCCCACAGTCATGTCGGTCTTAATTACTGCCTTGAAAAAGCTTAGAAACTTGAGGGCTCAGTCCTAATGGGGGGATACTGTTATGGCCCATGCCCCCAATAAACCCATACTAGTCCCCACAACCACCTGTACCTGTTCTGGGACTTTCTGACCATTAAAAGTCTGGAATGATTGCTTTCCGTAAATCCATTACATCAACAGAAAGTCTTGCAATCCCAAACCTCCCGTGATTCCATGACCTAGGTTCCACTCCTTAATAAATGACATGCAGGATCATCATGTACCTCACTCCCTTGTTCTCCCTTTTCTATTAGCCCCTTGTATTCCCTTCTCCCCCTTGTCTTTACCCAGAAATAGATAGTACAAGGATTACCTACATGTATATAAACCCCCAGACAACTGGACTATTCACCAGTACAATATCAGCTTAATCTGGGTTGTAGTTTCCAATTCAGTTCCAGTAAAACTTCCAACTTTCCGAAATTAGGGACAGATGATCGAGGAGGGTGCAACACATAAGTCCCTCCAACTTTGAACACTTGAACGACTAGTCATAACAAAATAATACTGTGACCAACCCTAAGTCTCCGGCACTTCCTGTCTTTCTGTCTTTCCATCTCTGTCCCTGAATCCATGATCCCTAACCCATTCACCACCAGAGTCTTGACCCCCCTCCTGGAAACCCCTTCAGAAGCCTCCATAAACCCCTCTGGAAGTATCTAGCTAAGCACCTGACATGCAGACTTAACTGTGAGAGGTATTCAGACCATCAGACCTGCCGTCAGGTGAGTAACTTGGTCATAGAGAAATATTCCAGGTTCTTTTAGTCAGTGATGACATCGATCGGGTCTGCGGAACCTTCTAGGTAGTGTCTCCAGGGTTTGAATGCTTTGAAGATGGCCAGTAGTTCTTTGTCATGCATGTCATAGTTCAGTGCTGGGGGTGTGAAGGTTTGGGAGTGGAAGGCAATTGGGTGGATATTATTATCTGCTGGTGATATGGTGGACAGAATTTCAGCAAGGGCGCAGTCTGAGGTGTTGGTCTTGACAATGAGTTTGGATCCAGGGATCCATTATGTTAGGACCAGGGCCATAGTGAATGCCTTTTTGAGTGTCTCAAAGGATGTTCTGCAATTATCAGTAAAGTTCCACGGAGTGTGTTTCCATGTCAAGTGGGTTAGTAGAACTGTGATGTCAGAATAGTTGAAGATGAAAGATCAATAGAAATTTGCAAAACCAAGGAAAGACTGGATTTCTTTAATCTTCCAGGGTTCGAGCCATTCCTGAATGACTTTGACTTTTTCATCGGCCATGGTTAGGCCATTGGGGGAGAGGATGTATCTGAGGTACTCCACAGTGTCAGTGTAGAAGGGTAACTTATTTGCTTGGGAATACAGGTGGTTTATTTGGAGGTGTAGGAGGACCTCTCAGACATTATTCCTATGTTCCTCTAGGTTGTCAGAGTAGATCAGGATGTTATCTAGATATACTAGTATGGACAGATCCAAGGGGTCGGAGAAGACATTGTTCATCAAGCACTAGAAGGCAGCCAGAGAGTTCGTGAGTCCAAAGGGCATCACACACTACTCGAAAGATCTGTAGCATGTGCAGAAGGTGGTTTTCCATTTGTCACCTTCTCAGATGCATACCAGGCGGTATGCATATCAGAGGTCTATCTGGGCTGTCCAGGAGGCCAAATATTCAGGGAAGTGGGTAAAGATCCTTCTTCATTATCTTGTTTAATCCACAAAAGTTGATGCAAATGCATAGTAAACCATCTTTCTTTTGGGAAAAGAGGACTGGAGTGCCCCTGGGAGAGCATGATGGTCATATGAACCCTGTGGATATGTTCTCATCTAAAAACTCTCAGAGGGACTTTAGTTCACTTTCAGAGAGAGAATAGATCAGACTAAAAGGGGGTGATTGTCAAGTACACGTACCAAGTCCCAATTACTCAGTAGTGCCAACCCAGCAGCCATCCTATGTTTATGTCCAAGTGTCCACACCGCATGCATATCACTTGGTATGCTGGTCTCAGCTTGGCACATCCACCACCCACATGACTACTCCTCACCCCTCGGTCTGTCTCACCTTGGGACTTTCTGTCCTTGTTCTATCCTCGGTCACAGCCCTTGTTTTATAGTCGGGCACTTCCTATTGTCCTATCCTTGGCCATGTTCTATTATCCTACCCTTTATTGTTCTATCCCCATTTTACATTCCTTTATTCTAATTTTACTCATTGTGGACAATAACCACATGCTCTGCATACCTTATTGTTCCACATTCCTTATTCCACATGTCACTTCTTAATCTATATAAGTAGGACATGCATTTACATATTTCCTCATTCTGGGTATCAACTAGGCTTAGGCCCTTCTACCTTCTTCCCCTCTGTTAAAGTCCTCAACTCAGGCTGGCATTACCAGCATCCTCCTGAGTACCTGTCTGTTGCAAATTGGTGGCATGCATGGCAAGTAGGGTGCAACACACCAGTATGTTGAAGCCAATGCCACTACTCTTGACCTGCAGGACTTGGCCATTGTCTGCCCGACACCTCGTCAGTGCCGAAGTCCATCAGTACCCAAAGCTTGACAGTGATGTGCCTTCCTCTAGTTCAATTTTGAGCTCGTAAGGTGGGTGAGGGGCTAGAGTATCAGCTCAGGTTTTGCTGAAAACATCTTTGAACTCATGGCACTCATTTGGGACATTACTCATGTCTATCAGGCCTTCTTTGGAGTTGTGGTGGTCAGAGAGGAAGACCTAGAAGGTCTGTGTACCTTCCATCTTGGATATTCAAGCAAATGCTTCTGCATTCACCAAGGTGACTTTTAGTGCCACAAGCTGGGGGTTTAGAGGGGACAGAGGTTCGGATAAGCATGGAGTTATAACTGCTGGCTCAGATGGTACCTGGAGATTAGCTGTAAATGGAGATACCACCCAATACCCAATCAATCAATGGATTTTTGCAGGTGAGCCAGTTGTGTTTGAGGGCTGCTGAGCAGCTAGAATCCAATAGAGTTACATAGAATGTAATGGTGTATTGCTCCCCTTTCAGGAAGCAAATGTGGAGGTAGAGGGCTTTTCAAATTACAGAGTGGAGGAGCCATCGAAGAGTTATAGTGGGATTGGGGTGATGTTGTAAGTTTGGAGTTGATGTCTTGTGGCATGGTCAGGGTCAAGAAAGAAGTGAGTCGAGCCTGAATCTATTAGGGGATCATGTAGGTGGTTTTGAGGCTGAGGCAGATGGCCAGGGATTTTAGACTGGAAAGAGAATATGTGTTGAGTCTCATCTCCATTGGTGCATCATTGGGTTCAGCATAGCCCCTAACTGATGCTGGAGTCAAAGGGCACAGATGGTTGGCTAGCATGGTGATGGCTTCCACCAAGTTTGGTTTGTCATTCATGTTGTCCAAGGGTGCCATAGGGGGTTCTAGGAGAGGGTTCAATGAGTGTTTGGATGGTGGTTTTGGTACTAGCAGAGGGTTTGGTGGTACATGGACATTGGGTCCTGTGACAGGTAAGATAGGGGTCAAAGATGCAAGGCATACTGAGGCTCCTCTAATTGTTTGAAGGGCTTCAATTCATGCACTACATCTTATAGATGATCAGGAGTGTGAGTTCAAGTATACCGTTAAGTCTGAAGTCAAGTCAGGTCTGAGCTGAGGTAAGTCAGTCCAAAGTCTTGTGTTCAAATTCTTGGGGACTTGGCTTCAACTTATGTGTTGTACCCTTCTTGATTGTCAGTCCCTAATTTTGGAGGTTTGGGGTTGCAGAGGTTTAGAGTTCTGAGAACAAGTGAGTGGGAGTACTGAGTTGATATTTGAACTAAGGTATAGTACAGAAGTCTGGAGGTATTTATACATAGCAGTCCTTATTGTAACTAATTAGGAATGTCTAAGGGAACAATAAGATGAACAAAAATGGGTTACAAGTAAAATCTACCTCTAATGTTACAATAAGACTATTGTTGAACGAGAAAGGAAAGTGGTCCAAGGTCTAAGGTGACTAGTTCCAATCGGGGTTCAGGGTAGGGGTGATGAGGTTTGGAAGGGATAGGGTAGAATTGCACTTTGTTTGGGGCAATCCTCTTTGTAATGCCTTAGGTAAGATGTCTGAGGTCTCAGGGTTATATCAAGGATATAACACATGGTAAACATACCCAGCTCCAGTCCCATTGGGTTTTGGTTTGTGTAACTTTGGTTCCTTGTTGAACAGTAACAGTTCATCAGTCAATGGTATTGACCCTGGTGACAGGCCATTGAGCTGTTTCATATACTGTGCCTTCATGAACTGTGCCAGTGCATCTCTGCTGTGCCAGATCTCTGTGAAAATGCATACACTTTTGAGTTTGAGTTTCTCATGTTAAACAACTATCTGTGCAAGCTCCAGGCTATTTTGCAGCTCTATGTGAAGACATTTGAGCTTTTCTCTGTGTGTAACATTGTTTGTACAAGTTTTTCACATTAGCTTTGAGTTTCATTTATGGAAGCAGGTGTATAGTGAACCACAGATTTTTTCTGTTTTTCCTGTGCCTTAAGAATTAAAACCTACACAGGTTTTAATTATTAAATAAACAACTAACAAAATAATTCGATCACAATTGACCCAGGGGCATGTTAAGACTAAGAGCCAAGTGAGATATAAGACCACTGCAATGATAATTGCAGGGAAGTAAGATAATAGAGACTTGCTTGGCTTGAGATTGGAATTATCAAATGACACTTGTAGAACTTGTTGAACTAATTGAACTTTTTTTTTGATTTCACTGTTCTACTAGTCTTTTTATATACAGTAGTTGGAGAATCATATGATAGAAATATAGTGACATGTGAATCTGTATGTGAGGGTATGACCTGCTATATGATGTAATGTCTGGGGTAAAGTGGTCATGGAATAGAATCATGGGTTGTGGAAATTGAATAGAAAGAAGGAAAATGTATTGTGCACACAGGTGTTTCAATTCAGGGATGGTAGCGGGGGTTTGACTCGGTTCTCGGTTGTCTCAGCATGTGTCATGATGTAGAATGTGGGGGGGTAAATGGCAAACTTGTGATAATATGAATTGTAACTCGTGATGAATATATCTTGCGTGTTTGACTCGACTCAGAACTGGTTTGTGTTATTCTTGTGACTCATGCATTTGGGGACTTGTTGATTCATGACTTGTGATTGACTTGCATGTGTTGACCTGTTGAATTGTGTGTGTGTGGACTCATTGACTTGTGCAGTTATAGATTTGTTGACTCATGTGTGTTGTGTAAACTCATTGGCTCGTGTGTGTGTAAGAGGGTTGAATAGAAATGTGGTAAATAGGAATATGGGGGAATGATGGTGTGATATTTGTTGGTTTCTAACACTCCTCCTCAAGCTTGTCCGATTCCTAATAGGTTTAGGAGGTGGACATGCTTGCACAGTGACAAGGCCTTTGTAAGTATATCAGCTGTGTTTTCACTGGTTTAAACATAATGTAACTTTATTTTTCCTGCCGTCACTTGCTCGCAAGTGTAATGGTAATGCACGTCAATATGTTTCGTTCTATTGTTGTTGACGTCGTTACTAGAGAAGGCGATGGAGGACTGATTGTCGGTATAGATAGGGATGGGAGTGAGTGACAGTCCAAAATCATGAGTGAGTTTAATGAGCCATATTCCTTCCGCTGTTGTGAAGGATCCTGCGATGAGTTCCGCTTCCATTGTTGACCTGCTAACAAGGTTTTGTTTCTTCGAGACCCAGCAGATTGGAGCACTGTTGAACAAAAATATCCATCCTGTGGTGGATTTTCAATCTTCCGAGTCACCTGCAAAGTCTGCATCAATGAATCCAGTGAGGTTGTGAGTGTATCCTTGAATTCCTCTGCCTTTCTCCTTGTATGTGATTCTGTATTCCTTTGTGTGTAAGAGATATCTGACTATTCTTTTTGCTGCTTCCCAGTGTATGGTGGTTGCTCATGTTATGTATTGAGCACATTTGTTTACTGCATACACGAGATCTGGACACATTCTGACTGCGCAATAGTTGAGGCTCCCAATTATAGAAGCATAAGATAAACTTGGCATGTTGTTTTCTTGACAGTTTGTGTGAAGGTTAATATTGCTGTCCATTGGCAAAGTGAGGGCACATCCTGGTGTGATGTCAAAAAGCTTCGCAATGGTGGCTATGAATGAGGGTTGTGATATGTGGATTGTTCCAAGATCGCGATGCCATTCTATTTTGATGCCCAATAACCTTGTGGGTATGCCGAGATCTTGTATGTCAAATGTGCTACATATTTCTCTTATTATTTTCTCCATTGACTTTGTGTTGTCAGCCGCAAGCAGCCCATCATCCACATACCACCCAACCACCTCAAAAGAATCGTTCTCCCCGAATCTGTAGTAGATTGTGCTATCCACATTTCCTGGCTCAAATCCTATATTCATCATCTGCTCTCTGAGGGTTTGGTGCCACACCCTGCCTGATTGCTTGAGCCCATAGATACCTTTGTTGAGTTTGCATACGAGGTTTTTTTCCCCCCTCCCGATGAATCCTTCCGGCTGTCTCATATAAACCTCCTCCTCAAGGATGCCATTCAGGTAAGCTCCCTTTACATCGATTTGTCTTAGTTCTAGGTCATATTTCCTGGCTAGTGCAAGGATGAATTGAATGGAAGTGAGTCGGATCATTGGTGAGTAGGTTTCATTGAAGTCGGTTCCTGGGACTTGTGAAAAACCTTGAACAACTAGCCGTGCTTTGTATCGGTTTATTTGTCCCAGGTTGTCGCATTTGATTCTCAAGTTCCACCTGCTCCCCACTAGATTCTTTCCGGCCGGAAGAGGTACGAGTGTCCAGGTACGATATCCCATCAACAGATCATATTCTTGCTCACATGCCGTCTTCTATTTTTCAATGTCGCATGATGTCATGGCTTCGCAGAAATTCACCGGTTCATCATCTTCTAGCATTGCTAACATGCATTCTGTCATCTCGAGGTCCGCTGTACCATGCACCATCGCTGTGATTTCCGTTATCAGTGCCACATGGTGTCGCATCCCTCTGCTATATTCGAGGTTAGCTGGGTCCATCCATGGTCCCCGTTCCAAATCCTTGCGTCCAGTGGGTGTTTTTTCTCTGTTTGATTCTTCGTCTGCCTCCTCTTCAATGGGGATAGGAATGGGGAATGAGGATGATGAATGTGCCAAGCTGAGACCAACATACTAAGTGACATATGTGTGGAATGGTCACTTGCATGTGGAATTAAACTGATTGTTTGGTCAGCACTGCTGAGTTACCAGATACTCGGTACATGCACTTGACAGCATGCCAAGGTCCTGCCAAATCATGCATGATGGAAGAAAGATGTTGTCATGTGGTGGGTGCACAACATGAACATGAGGTGCATCCAGAACATACCCAAATCTTTCCTCCATGATGCATGATGCAGCAAAACCAGGGCACTGCACAGCTGTCAGGGGAACCCCCAATTATGAATCCCAACCAACGTTGACCCACCCATATTCCACACCTGCTGACTGAGATCTGTTCAACCCACTCATGGCAGTACCGAATGCACTGCGCACTGAACCATCACCCCTGTTGGCGAGTACCCTCCAGAAGCGCCAACTATAACCCTTGGCTCCCCTTTCATCATTCGTTCTCAGTGTCGAGGCCCTGGCGGAACTTCCTGGTTGGTACAGAGGGTGATGCCCGGTAGAGCGTGGAGCACTGTAGCAATGGTGCTTATATACAGTAGTCAGTGGGCGAAGGGTTCCCTAGAGTTTTCTCTTTGGATCCCCCTTCGCCAGGTAGGCTAGTCCCCATGTATTAGGTACTGTACTAAATCTTTGGATCCCCTTTCGCCAGTGTGCCGCCCTAGGGTAGAATGCCTGCTTAGGTTGCCCTTACAACAGCCCCATACATGGTAATGTTGGGAGGTGAAATGCATGGGTGGTTGGGGAAGGAAAGGGAGATGCAGGTGTTGAACCAGTCACATGACCAGGCGGTACTCAAATTTCAAAATTTGTATCCTGGGAAAGGCTTATAAATGCTGACAAATAGCTGACCAAAAATTCCCACAAGCACACCAATTGAACTTTATACTATAGAATTGAACTTTATACCATAGAATTGAACTTTATACTATAGAATTGAACTTTATACTATAGAATTGAATTTTATACTATAGATGGGTGCTTATTATGTAATCAAATGCAACATTAATCCCTAGAGACTGTGGGAATCCTTTCTTTAATAGAGCATTCACCGTCAGTTCTCCAGTGACTCTGCTCATTTTTTGACAGTCTAAGTCTCAGAATTCTCCACCAATACTCACAGGTTAGGAAAAACATGACAAAGCCCTTGTATCATGATGTGTGAATGTCTACAGCATCTAACTACCTTCAGTGTTTAACTGACATTGGCCTCAATACCTCAGTGAAATATTTCAACACATCTCTGAGGCTGACACCTCCATCATAAAATCAATAAAAGGGGAGTATAGGATAGAATGGATCAGAATTAAACAAGAGAACTTACAATGAAAATCTAACTGACTTGGGGTTACTGGTTTTAAACTGGTGTTTCTTCTTTTTCTTCTTGGATATAACAAGCAAGAGATTGCTGCTCAGTTGATGAAATAGGGTTGGACTGATACTCTTAGCAGCTGTAAATGCAAATCGGTTATTATCACAATTGAGGATATGTAGCTTGACTTCCTCTCACATGTTTACAGCATAGAATTGTACAATATGACAAGGGCATTGTAAGGGCAACCCTTCAGGCTTCCCAGAGTTTATCTCATAGGAGGGAGCTAACCAGGGATACTATGATCTAAATATAATACATGTGGGGTTCTCACCTAATCAGGGGAAATCCAAAGAGGAAAGTCTAAAGGATTCCATTGCTGGTGAGTCTCTCTCTCCATAGCTCTATATAGGTGGTCTGTGCACATGTTTACAAATCTATACATCTGTAGAGTCAATAGAGCCAGCTTCCCAGCACTAAGTCTAAGGTCCAAGCATCTATCCCTAGAACCTACTCATACTGTGCTAAGCTTACTCCAGTTTCTGTTAGACAGTCAACAGACATCTAGCTTGTGGAGTATTGTCCCTGTGTGGATCTGCATGTCTATCATGTGAGGGTCATGGATGTCATGGACATGATGGACATGACAGAGATGGTAGAGGTGGTGGGTATCTGTCAGGAGAACCCTCAATAATGAATTCTAACTGACACCACCCCACCTGTACTTCATATCCACCAACCGAGACATGTTTGGGCCACTCATGAGAGTGCTGCACAAAATACTCACCAAAAGACCATCACCACTGGTGGTCACCCTTCAGAAGTGTCAACCGTAACTATCGGCCCTCCTCTCATTGGTTGCTCCTGGTGTTGGGACCCTGGTGGAACTTCCTGGTTGGTATAGAGAATGATGCCCAATATGGTACAGAGTGCCATAGCAATGGTGCTTATATATAGTAGTTAGTGGGCGAAGGGCTCTCTAGAGTTTTCTCTTTGGATCCCCCTTTGCCAGGTAGGCTAGTCACTATGTATTAGGTACTATACTAAACCTGTGGATCCCCCGTCGCCAGTGTACTGCCCAAGGGTAGAACACCTGCTTAGGTTGCCATTACAGTAGAAAACTCTCTCCCATGTACTGGCTGCCCCATCCTGCGACCCCAAATTGAATCTCTTTGGAAGCAGTGACAGTGGCAGCCCCTTCACATTCACTTATAAAATAAAAACACCCTCTCCCTTATGGATTTACGGTCAGCTTAGGAATTATTGGACCAACTGGTCGGTATAGAACAGGAGTTACTGAGAGAGAGAAGAGAAAAACAGGATCTGGAGATAAGGCTGAACATGCTACAGGCAACCACCATGAATCTAGTAGCAGGTCTCCCGACCCATGTCTGGCAGCCTGTGGAACGGATAGTGGAGCCTGCCAAGCCCTCCAAGTTTGACTGTGACTGCATACACAGATGAGCATTCATACAGTCCTGTACCCTATACCTCAGTTTCTGTGCTGCCAATTTCCCTGATGAGCAGTCTCAGATCCTCTGGGAACTATCCTTCATGAAGACCAGGAGAGCCGTGACCTTCTCTAGCTGGGTGTTCACCCACAAAGCAAAAACAGGCAGACTGCCCTATGTGAACTGGAAGGCTTTCTCCAAAGCCTTTCAGCAACACTTCTACCCCCTGCATAAGGCTACTGAGGCAGCAAATCAACTAGAGTTGTGTCAGTACCATCAGGGAAAGCGTTCGGTTGACAAGTATATCAACCAATTCAAGGACTTAGTAAAAAAGGCCAAATATTTGGATGGGAAATCTATCATTATGAAGTTCTGGTGAGGCCTCAGCCCTATAATCTAGAGCCGCATTGCACTGATGCTAGATAGGAGGCCAAAGGATGATGACATCTCAGCATAGTACACCACCGCATGGGTGGTAGCTCTCACACATGCAGCAAACAAAGCCTTCCAGGGGCCTCAATTCCCATCATCGCATGCCTCCATACCATAGCCTAGCCAAAGGCTTGTCAAACCCCCAACTAGGCAAGCTGTGCCTGTAGCTCCTAGAACATCGTTGGACCCCCTTCCTCCAATTCCACCCCCTGGACCCATGCTGATAGATGTCAATGAAACCAGATGGCAGTATCCTCTGCCCCTCACATGCCAGCAATATAGCAAGACTGGCCACTTTGCCTGAGACTGCCCCCAGGCATACAATGTGCACTTCATGATGGTGAAGGAGTGCGAGGAGATGCTAGAGTACTAGATGGTGTCTGCAGACCTGTGGGATACTGACGAGGCCAAAGGGGTTGAGGATGTGGATTTGGGGGATTTTTCTCAAGGCAGTGAGTGAAGGATGTGCCCTTGCTGCCCTTGTTTAATCATTTTGCCGCTCTGTCTATAGACTCTGATATGGAAAATACAACCCAGTATTCAAACAATGATGCCTCAGCTGCAAGCGATGAAGATACTTATGAGCTGATTTCACTGAAATCACCATCTCCCCCCCTAGGTTAAAACATTGGGAACATAGTCTCCCAAAACAATACGTAGTGGCCTCCACCCCCTCGCCACCCTCGCCAAATTTGCTGAACCTCAAGGTAGAGATACAGACTACCAACACAGCCGATGTTAATGGAATGACTACCCTACTAGACAGTAGAGCCACCAGATTGTTCATGGACCAAAAGTTTGCAGTTGCCAAGAGATTGACCTTGTGCCCATTGAATCAACCCATGCCAGTGTACAACATTGATGGTAGCCTGAATGAAGGAGGAGCAATTTGGCATGTGGTTGATGTGATCCTATGCTACCAAGACCACTCTGAACGAGCCATATTTGCTGTGACTGTCAAGCTTCAGGTACTGATGAACTTCGGTACTGCTGAGGGGTCAGGGGGACAATGGCCAAGTCCTGCAGGCCAAGAGTAGTGGCATTGGCTTCAACATACTCATGTGTTGCACCCTACTTGCCATACATGCCACCAATTTGCAACAGACAGGTACTCAGGAGGATGCTGGTGATGCTGGCCCAAGTCGAGGACTTTAACAGAGGGGAAGAAGGTAGAAGGCCTAAGCCTAGTTGATACCCAGAATGAGGAAATATGTACATGCATGTCCTACTTATATAGGTTAAGAAGCGACATGTGGAATAAGGAATGTGGAACAATAAGGTATGCAGAGCATGTGGTTATTGTCCACAACGAGTAAAATTAGAATGAAGGAATGTAAAACAGTGTCAAGCCCCGGATACCAAGCTCTGGTTCACTCGGTAGTACCGACCGAACAACCCTTGCCTTTAGTCCCACACACCAGTGACAAGGCATCCCTCACCAGTACATGGTCTTGGTCCGGTACATTCGGTTCATTATTTGGTCCACTTTCCTCATTCCATCCCCTCTATCCTTTGTCATTCTGTTATTCCCTGTCCTTCCCCTTGCCTGCTTACCTTCAGGGCATTCACTCTTTGTTGTCACTTGGCAGTGGCACTATTGTTTTATGTTCAGCCACTCTCTATTGTTTTATGTTCAGGCCACTCCCATTGTTCTATTCTCACTCACTCTTTTGTTCTCGGTCATAGTTTATTGTTCTATTCTTGCCTACATTCCTTTGTTCTATTCTTGATCATTGTGGACAATACTTCCACATGATTCTTCATACCTTATTGTTCTCCATTCCTTGTGCCACTCTGTTCCACATCTCACTTATTAGCCTATATAAGTAGCCAATGTATGTAGATGGTTCTTTGTTCTGGAAATCACCTAGGTTTACGCCTTCTTGTCCTCCCCTCTCCTGTCCCAAGTCCTTTACCTGGCCCGACACTCTCGGCACTCTCCCAGGTATCCCTCTGTCCCAAATTGGTGGCACGCATGGGAAGTAGGGCGCAACGCACGAGCACGTTGAAGCCATGCCACTACTTCTAGCCTGCAGGACTTGGCCTTTACCTGTCCGACCCCTTCGGCTTTCCCGAGGCCTGTCAGTATGTATGGTTCCTGACAAACAGGGATAGAACAATAAAGGGTAGGATAATAGAACATAGCCAAGGATAGGACAATAGGAGGTGCCCGACTATAAAACAAGGGCGGTGACCAAGGATAGAACAAGGACAGGAAGTCCTGAGGTGAGATGAGCCGAGGGGTGAGGACAAGGAGTGTAGATAGTGGGTGTACCAAGCCGAGACTGGCATACTAAGTGACGTGCTTGCAGCATGGACACTTGAGCATGGATGTAGGATGGTTGCTCGGTTGGCACCACCAAATAAATGGGTCTTGGTATGTGTACTTGACAGTGACCAATCTAGGGAAGCACAAGATAATCCTTGGCTATTCCTGGCTCCACAATCATAACCCAGAGGTCAACTGGAATATGCAAGAGGTCATGCTAAGCTGGTGCTCCACCCAATGCCACACCTGCTGGGCCAAGTTGCAGAAGGAATGTTGGGAGGAAATGGTGATTCAGGCTCTCTGGACATGCTGAGCATGACAGTCAATGAGTTGGAAGGCTATAAAAGCACTGACAACAGTGTGCCCTTCTTTGAACCAGGTGATCATCTTTTCATAACTGTAGCCCTGCTAAACTTCCCAATTGGGACTATTGCAGCAGCCACAACTGCACAACAACTGGCTGAATGGGCACTCCAGAGGACCCATTGAAGAGAGAAAGGGGCAATCCTGCCTTATCTCCAGGATGTTACGCCCCATGCCTCCAACAAACCCACACCAACCCCCACAATCACCCACCCCCGTTTCCGAATCCTCCCCGACCATCGAAGCACAGACCCGTTCCTGTTCCCGTTCCCGTTCCCGTTCCCGTTCCTGTTCCCGTAACATCCGTCCAAACCACCACTAGTCCGATTCCGATTCCCGTAACCTAGAATTCCGCATCTTGATAACCGACGCGCTAGTATCGTGTACCTTACCCCCATGTTCTTCCTTACTATTGACCCCTTGTACTCCTTTTTCTTCTTGTTTTATGACCGGCAAAAATAGTACAAGGATAAGCCACATGTATATAGTCTGACAGTCGACTGGACTGTTCGCCAGTACGAATATTGATTTAGTCTCCCACCAGTTTCCGATTCATTTCCGGTAAACTCCCGCCTCCTTTCCGAAATTAGGGACAGACGATCGAGGAGGGCGCAACACATAAGTTGAAGCCAAGTCCCTTCGACCTCGAACACCTCAGTGACTGGATTGAACTACTCCGTGACCTACCCTAAGTTTCCAGCGCCTCCGTCCCCGTCCGTAGTCCGTCCAACTTCCGTCTCGGTCTTTGGCCCCATTACGGGCCTTCGCACTCACCCGGAAAACCCCTTCGGAAGTACTAGCTAAGCGCCTAACACGCGGACTTAACACAGGACTACAATGACCTCTTTGAAAAAAAGTCCTTTGATTCTCCCCGAGCAGAGGACATGGGACTATGCAATCAAACTGGAACCAGGCGCAAAACTCTCAGCTTGCAAGGTGTACCTGCTCTCCCTAACCAAACGGCAAGAGCTGGACAAGTTCTTACAGGAAAACTTCTGCACGGGTCATATCTGCCCCTCAAAATCCCCTATGGGAAGCCCCGTATTCTTCATTAAGAAACTCCCAGGTGCTCAATGCAATGACAGTGAAGAACCAATACCCCCTCCCCATCATCTCAGAACTCATTGCACAACTTTGGGGAGCCAAGTACTTTACTAAGTTAGACATGCGATGGGGGTTTAACAATGTGCAGATAAAGGAAGGATATGAGTGGAAGGTGGTGTTCCACACAAACTGAGGGCTCTTTGAGCCCCCTGTCATGTTTTTTTGGCCTAACCAACAGCCCCACAATGTTCCAGACCATGATGAACATCATCTTTCAGGACCTCATGATGGAAGGGAACATATGTGTGTACCTGGACAACATCCTCATCTTCACTGAGACTCTCAAAGAGCATTGATGGGTCATCTGGGAGGTCCTTGAACAATTAAGGGCTCACAAGCTCTACCTTTGGCCAGAGAAGTGTGAGTTTGATCAAATACTTGGGCCTCATCATATCTTACAGCAAGGTAGAGATGGTCCCAGTCAAGGTAGAAGGCATCATGGGTTGGCCAACCCTATCAAACTGAAAAGAGGTCCAAGCCTTTCTTGGCTTCACCAACTTCTATCGGAGGTTCATTGAGAGGTTCTCACACCGTGCCAGGCCATTGTTTGAACTTGTGAAGAAGGACACAAGTGGAGGTTGGGAGAAGCGGAACAAGCGGCCTTCAAAGGACTCAAGACAAAGTTCATGACAGCACCCATCCTTGGGTTTGCCAATGATACTCGCCCTCACTGAGTAGAAGCAGATAGGTCTGATGTTGCCATAGGGGTGGTCCTTTTTCAGAAGTGATGCGAGGATGGCAAGTGGCACCCAATTGCCCTTTATTTGAAAAGCCTCTCTCCAGTAGAAAGGAACTACAAGATCCATGACAAGGAGATGCTTGAGATTATCCGGGCCTTGGAAGAGTGGAGACACTTCTTAGAAGGTGCTGAGCACCATGCCAAAATCTGGACCAACCATAAGAATATAGAGTACTTCTGATATTCAAAAAGGTTCAACTGGCAACAAGCCCATTGGTCCCTCTACCTCTCATATTTCAACTTCGATCTGCAGCACCAATCAGGAGTAACAATGGGGAAGTCTGATGTGCTCTCGCATTGGTCGGACCATGGATCAGGAAGAGGCAACAATAGTGACCTAGTCTTGCTTCAGCCTGAGCTGTTTGTGATATGGGCAGTTGAGGGAATAGCACTGGAGGGAGAGGAGCAGGGGATCACCCAAGAACTGAAGAGAATACTAGGTGAAGGGATGCTAGAGGACAAGGTGACGGAGGCAGTGAGGAAGCTGCGAGAAGCAGGAGAGAGATTGTTAGTTTTGGCTGAATGGGCAGAGGCCGATAGACTATTGACCTTCCGAGGCAAGGCATATGTCTCAGATGTGGGAAGCCTCCTGCGACTGATTGTAGGCCACCACCATGACTCTAAGATAGCCAGACACCCTAGCCATTAGAAGACCCTTGAGCTCATCTCCTGAAACTATTGGTGGCCCCACATATCTCAGTACATTGGCGAGTATACCAAGATGTGTGACCTGTGCCTACAGATGAAGGCCCAAAGACAGCAGCCTACTGGGAACTCCACCTACTTCTGATACCCGAGGCACGGTGGGATACCATAAGTGTAGACTTTATAGTAGAACTCCCCAACATGCACAGGTACAATGCCATAATGAATGTGGTGGACCTGGTGTCCAAGCGGGCACACTTCATACTGACTCACATGACAGTCATGGCAGCCAGAGCAGCGTGACTCTTCCTACACCATTTATGGAAGCTACACAGGTTGCTGAGGGTGGTTGTGTCCGATTGAGGGGTCCAATTCGTCTATGAGTTCACCAAGGAACTCTACCGCTTACTAGGCATTTGCCTAGCGGCCTCCACAGCCTACCACCTGCAGACAGATGGTTTGACCAAACGGGTAAACCAAGAACTGGAACAGTACCTCTGCCTCTTTGTTAATGAGAGGCAAGACAATTGGGATGATCTCCTGCCCCTGCCTGAGTTCCAGTACAACAATCATGTTCACACTTTGACCCACTAGTCCCCTTTCTTGTTAGATATAGGCCAACACCCACGCATGGGGTTTGAGCCACACCAACCCCCATCCCACCTCAAATCTGTGAACAAGTTCAAGGAGCAGATGGAAGGAGCACTTTTGAAAGCAAAGGTGGCCCTGGTAAAGGCGAAAGATGGTATGGCAACCTATTATAACCGCAAATGCCAGCCAACACTGGCATTCATGCCAGGCGACAAGGTATACCTCAACACAAGTGATATTCACACCAATCGGCCATGCAAGAAGTTAGAACACAGGTGACTTGGCCCCTACCTTGTGGAGGAATGAGTGGGGTCTCATACATACCAACTTTGACTCCCAAGAGCCTTGAGTCATCTTCACCCAGTCTTCCCGGTCATCAAACTTACCCCAGCTCTGGCTGACCCCATCCCAGGTAGACGACAGCCCCCTTCTACCACAACCAATCCTCATCGAGGATGAGGAATACTTCAAGGTCAAACAAGTGCTCAACAATTGGATGAGAGTGAACCAGCTGCAATTCCTCATCAAATGTAAGGGTTATGGCTACAAAGAGAATTCTTGGGAGAATGAAAATGACATCCAGGCCCCCAATCTTGTTGCTGACTTCTACCATCAGCACCTGGGTGCCCCACATCAAATCCATACCATGGAAGCATCCACCTTCAGATCTTTCACACCAGTCCTGCCCATAGGGATCAATGTGTCAGGGACACCACATTCTAGAGGGGGGGTGATGTCAGGGGAACCTTTGATAATGAATCCCGACTGACACCACCCCACCTGTACTTTATACCTACTGACCGAGACCTGTTTGGCCCACTCACGACAGTGCCAAACAAAATACTCACCAAACGACCATCGCCACTGGTGGTCACCCTTCAGAAGTGTCAACCATAACTATCAGCCCTCCTCTTGTCGGTCACTTGCGGTGCTGGGACCTTGGCGGAACTTTCCGATCGGTATGGAAAATGATGCCTGATATGGTGTGAAATACCATAGCATGCTTATATATAGTAGTTAGTAGACAAAGGGCTCTCTAGAGTTTTCTCTTTGGATCCCCCTTTGCCAGGTAGGCTAGTCACTATGTATTATGTACTATACTAAACCTTTGAATCCCCCTTTGCCAGTGTGCCACCTGAGGGTAGAACACCTGCTTAGGTTGCCCTTATGGCATCTGTCAGGGGACTACTAGTTTATTCCCTTTTCTTTCCTTTTCTTCCTCTTATTTCCCTTATCTTCCTTATTACTTTTGCTTATATTACTTCCTTAATCATTTCTTTATCTTCCCTCTCTATATTTTTACTATAATCCTTTCTCCTTTATCTCCTTTTGTCTTCTTTGCTGGCTGTGACAGGTTTGTTATGTCACAGTTTCAGTAGCTATACAGTTGCTGCATAGGTAAGGGGGTCCTTAGTTCTTTCTCTTCTGGACCTCCCTACCAGGTAAGCAGCTTGCATGTATCTAGCTACATTGTCCTTTATATAATTACTTCTGGACCTCCCTACCAGTTGTCTGATAGTGTCTGTGGGTAAACTTAGGGTTTGGCTCCCTGGGTTAGGCCCTGGGAAGGTCACAGGGCTGGGTGGTGTCCCACTGTTAGTCTGCCAGCAGGGACTGGAATCAGTACCTAAGTAGGTTGCCCTTATAGCATCAATGGGGTCACAGAGTTCCGGTGGTCAATGAGTTTTTGTAGACATGGTCTAGATATGGGGTTAGGCATTCTCCTTTCCCCCTGGACTCTTGTATTTTAGTCTCAGAGTTAAAGTGGAGTTTGAAATAGGATTTTGGACTTGAATCAGGATTCAGAAGGGGTCATCCCCTGACATGCATCCATACCTAGAGCATACCCCCTCATGGTTCCTTGTATCTCCCCAATTGAAATCATTGGCATTTTCATTGGTTTTCTCCTTGGAATCCAAAAAACCATGTTTGCCTTTGGCAATCAATGCCAAGCCTCCATCCTCCTTCTTCACTGCCATTTCAACCCTCATCTCATTGGCCTTTGAGCACTGAGGCAATCTCATCAATAGTCAGGGATGTTGTTCACAGTATAAGCACTGTGCAAACTGGAGCCCAAGATGGGTCTAACCCAAACAGGATTTTGTTGGTAATTTCAAGATGGTTTGGTTTGTAGCCACCAATAGCTTCTAATCTGCAAGCAACTGTGAGAACTCCCTTGATGAAGTTTGAGATTGAAGCTTGTGATAGGTGATGGAATAGAATTGTTGGCATAGACATATCCTATTTGTTGCATTGTCCTTTTGGTACTCAGCAACAAGTTTACTCCAGGCTTCTTTGCCAGACTTTTTGGTGATAATTGGTGAATGGCAATTGAGGTCAGTCAGAAACCATATGGTGGCATAGATCTTTTGGTCAGTTTGATACCAAGCCAAAGCCTTTTCACCTCTAGGCCTAACATATTGATATGTCCTCCACAGCTAATCAGCATAAAGTAATTCTCTATCTCCTTCTGCCACTCATGCCAGTTGGTACCTGTGAGCTTTGGGAACTGAGGCATAACGGTGCAATCCATGTTATGAGTGACATGAAAAATTTTCTCTAACACAAGAGTTTTTGGTTTAATGTGAAAAGGCAGATCATGAAGGGACAGATCACCAAAAGACAGTTTCAGTGAGATCAGGTGTGACTTGGTCCTGGCGCGACAGTGTGGTGTATTCCACATGGTGTCAATACGCAAAACAATAAAATAAAATAAATTCTACAGCATCTAACTACCTCCTGCGTAACTGACATCAGCCTCAACACCTCAGCGAAATATTTCAACACTGTCTTGTTGTGCAACCCAGAAAGTACACAGACCGTACAGATGTTACCTTATCCCAATACATCTCGAG